>CAIGRB010078726.1:0-30194 GCA_903798255.1 Fraxinus quadrangulata | reverse complement strand
TGCAAACTTCAAGAGGAGGATATTATTCATTGGGCCTGGAGCAATGTACACTGTGGAGGCCCAAATCATTGAGAGCCCAATCTTCTGCAGTCCTGAACAATACCGGCCCAAGATGGATCATAAAGAATTAAAATACGAGGTATCGTTATTAGCATAAGGTTGTGTGTTTAATTAGTTGGTGTTAGACGAGGTAAAAGGTACTGTTTCCCTGTGTTAGTAAAAATTAAATTTGACTTTTAGGTGATGAGTATTTGAAGATAAAGGCTAAATTAAAAAAAAAAAAATTCTTAAACATCTTAATTTTTTAAACAAATAGTCCTAAGTACTATTTTAACTTTTAAAAACTGAAAAATAGTTCGTTTGACTTTGACAATTAAAAGTAAAATGTTTAGAAAATTATTACTTTATTTTATTAAGAGTTTTTTGTGCATTTCGTCCCCAACCTTTGAGCAAAGTAGATGATATATCCCTATCTTTTTTTGTATATATAACACACCCCTAAAGTTTAGAAATTTGCAGAGTTCGTCATTTTCGTCCAATTTGACCTTTAAGATTGCATAAAGTGACAATGTGTCCCCTCTTTTAAATAAATGAAAAGGAAAGAAAGTAACAAAACCAAAAGGTGAAGGAAAAATTGCAGCGGAACTTTTCAAGAATTTCAAATGGGTCCACTTTAAAATAAAAGAATATAGAAAAAAGGGGGAAAAAATCATCTTCCACAACTAAAAAATACAGGGGCCAATCCGAAACAAACATTAAGCCCATGTTTGGTAGATATTAAAATCTAAATTTTAATCTAAACCAAAGTCAACAATTAATTTTAATCACATATTTTATGATCTCAAAACTTTTCAATTATACATCTCATCAACTTTGATTAAAATCTACAAAAAATCTAATTTTAATTCTCACCAAATATGGGCTAAATATGTTTTACTTATAAATTACGTGACATATGCAAACAAAGAGGGTCCCGCATATATCGACTTGGCATTGATTATTTAATATGGATTAGTCCTATTTGAATTTGGATTTGGACGACCCATTTTCATATCACTATATATATGTCATTCATTTCACAATTAAGGCAAATAACACTAATCCTAGCTAAATCTTTCTCTCTCATTATTTCTTGTACGCCGTTAATTTTATCGTCGGAGCGCAAACGGTCGCCGAACCTTTTTCTTGACCGACAACCTTTGTTTTTAACGGGGTGTTTAAGTGTGTATGTGATCTACGTGAAGGTTAGCGCATTTTTTGAGGTCAACAGAATACATTGATCATTTTGAGTCTTGTATATTATTTTTCATCGTCAACCTTTTAACTGATTAATTATTACTTTTAAGATGATTTTCTTGTATTTGTTTCTGCTTAATTAGCTTGTTACTTGATGCCTTTCAAATTTATTCACTGATTTTTTATGATATAATGCATGTGACCTTTCAATTAATATACAATAAACATTGAGACAAGGTGAAAAAATTCTAATAGTATTAATTAATAAATTGTCATAATGGCATGACATGTACAAAATCAATCAACAAATAAATTGCAGAAAAATAAACTGCAAATATAAGAGGTTGATCTGATCAGAGTCCCACCGTAAATGGCACACCGGTGGACGGTAGCCATGCACGGCCAGCTATAAGGTTCGAAACAGTGAACTGGGATGCCACATTTGCACTAGTTATAACATGATAACCCGGCCACTTGACCCGGTTTCTGGTGCCCGCCGCCGGTCCAAAATTATTGTATTCTCCGTAGTACAAAGTGGACAAGGCAAAATTTGAGTCTTGCCATCTCATCCATCCATCTGGAGTCACCAAACTGTCAATAAAAGACTTGAGAATTACAGTTCTTGAATACTGCTGCCACGGCCGGCCGAGGTAGGTTTTGAATTGCGCCACCACCGGTTTAAGGTCCCGCGCCGCCGTGATCCGCGAGTTGTGAATCGAAATTCCGGTGTTCTGAAAAGGGTCACCTCTTCCTTGAGCAGTTATTACATTTGCTTGACCTACTAAGGGTTTTCTGACGTAAATGATGCAATTTTGGAAAACTACAGCAGCATTGCCAAATATGAAGTCTATGGTGCCATATATGTAACACGCTTTATAGAATTGACGTTGTGCATGGACAAAAAGCGTGTCTTGGTATCCTTCGAAGCCGCAGGCGTAGAAGACGGAGAGATCGGAGGCTGACCGGAGGGCGACTGCCTGACCGTTGTTCGGCCCGGCAGTGTTCCTGAACGTGATGCCACGGGCAATAAATCCAATTCCATCAACCCCTGAAAAAAGTTTTGAAAATTTTCCAGGTTAGCTTGTGTTCTAAACTAATTTCATCTCGTAAAGATTACTTAAATAATAAAGAAGTAATTGTGATAATAATTAAAGAATAATTTATCTTACACTATTTATCAACATTTTAAGCAACTAAGCTGGCTTAATGCTTTAAAAGTTAGTAGTTTGCTTCTAATAAGCATGTGTTCAGGTTTCATTTTCTTTTATTCAAAAATTGGTTTTCAAATACAAAAATTAATTTTAACTACACGTTTTATATGATTCATAAATACTGCCTACATTTTCAAGCACTCATTTCTTGATAAATAACTTTGGATCATGTTACACGAATATAGGGGATGACCGAACACACACATGGGAGGGTTGACATTTTTTAATTCAGGCGGGACCCACGTGCAAATGTGAGAGTCGGTCAACCCCTATGTCAAATTTTTGGGCACTTCAGCAAAATTCAATAACTTCATAGCAAATCAAAATGAAATCCAAGGAGATTTTTGAATTAGAACTAGTTCTTTTGCATCAAGGAAACATGTTTGCCTGAGTTTAAAATAAATAATTTATTTATTTGTATAAGTTCAAAAGAAGTTACTATTTTTGCTTAAATTTAATTTATATAAACATCTACAAAAAATATTTATCCAAACAAATTTGGAAACAAAAAGTAGTTTTTAAAGCTAGCCAAAAGGTTTTAAAATGTAAGAAATGGTAGAAAGTCTATGGATCTACTTAATTTGCTTCGTATTTCTTATAATGAAAGAAACCATGGCATGAGTGACAGGAAAATGCATCGGAATGCTAAAAACTATGTAAACGAAGTATTTGAGTGACGGAACTAAGATATTCATCGCAAATTTGAAAGCATATAATGGAGAAGCAACATATGGAATTGATTTTTTTTTTTTTTTTCAAATATAAATGAATTTATAAGCATATAGTAGATTTTATCAATTATGATAGAAAAATAATATAGATGTTAATTATGAGAAGATTTAATTTCTTCAATGTTTCTTACAAGTTGATAATAATCTATAGCATTGACTTAAAAATGTCAACTCTGTTCCTTGATTTTAGAAATTTTAGATGCATGCCATAAAATATTGATAAACAAAATTTTTTTAGAAATCCTACCTCTAAATATAAAAATTTTAGATTCTGAATTTACAATATACTTTGTATCTCATTTCAGACTGCACATGAGATGTAGCAAATCCATTGAAATGGCCTCTCAATACGTAAAAATTGATTTTGGAGTTCTATAATTAATCTGTTACTTATTTTAGTACGTACGTATGTATGGGCGTGTCTAATCAATCATATAATACTATGTAAGCTATATTTCATTTTCTTTAAACTTTGTTGTTGGGTGCTAACGATTAAATTTAAATATATAAATTTGATCTTTTCGACAGTTTAAAAGTTTCGTTGATGCTATTTTTAAAAACCATGCATATATCAAGCATTTGAAAAAAAGACATATAGCATGGACTTGAGGAGTATGTTGGATACTACATTAAAATAAATAACTGTACTCTCTTCTAACTTGTAACCTATTTAAAAATGTGTATGTGATACCTTTGATGAGGAAGCGTGCTCTAACGTTGAAACTTTTAGACGTGGAAATTCAAGAAGATGTGGGTGGATGTGTTTAGGGTCTAACATGAGTGAGCCTTACCAACAGTTGCAGAACTGTACGTTGTGAACCCCTGAGGAACACTTCTGCTGCCTGTGATTATTGTATATCTCAATCCATCACCAACCAGCATCACTTTATTCATCGTTCTGCTTATTGCAATATTCTCTCTATAAACGCCTCTTTTGATATATATAACTACCCTCCCATTCCCAACCCTTCTTGAAGTTGCATAATTTATAGCTGCCTGAATTGACCTGAAACCTCCCGATCCATCTTTAGCTACAATCACATTTGCCCGTGAAGTCAATTGCATATCCGTCAACAAGTGTCTTTCACGAGAAGTAACCCAACTAGGAAATTCGTCATCTGTTCGCTCCGGCGCCTGATCCAATAACCCACCATTAATGGCTAAGCAATTGCTTATAAGCTCTGAAACATTGCCTGATACAATAGGGGATATGAATTTCGACACATTCAATTCGAGGGATCCTGCGTGACAAGTTTCAATGTATGTAAGAGCAGTACTTAGCCAGGTTTGTGCATCAAAATCAGTAAAACTGTTATTGGTCTGGATGCCTTGTAGGGTACTATTCAATTGGATAATCGTATCATCAATGAGATTACGACAATCCCTCCATGCAACCAACCTTCTTTTGCTGCGACAACCTTGTCCTAGCGATTGGGCATCAGTTTGCGCGTAGAGGGCTCGATCCATAGCTACTCGTATCGTCATTGTTCTGAAATCCTCGCGCGATTTAGGTTTGGACCTTTCTGGATCACGCCCCATGAAGTACTTGCAAGGCTCGGGGTGAGGGGTCGTGTTGCACCACCAACTGATATCCTTTGTTTCTTCGTCCGCCAAAGCGTGATGCTCGGACAAGAAGAAAGAAAAGAACAAGAACAAGAAGATGGTAGTCGACATAATTACTATGCAAGTATTTCGGAGAAATTTACAATCATTACAAGTTTAATGAAGTATTGAGGAGCTTATAAGGGTTTGTGTTTTTATACATAGATATTGGAGATGGAGTAACAGTTGGCTTGTTTGAAATGGAGGGAAATGAGCATTTAAAAATATGTTAAAAAAATATTGAAAAATGTAATATTCAACGAGTGCATGCTCTTTCTTTATCTTTGTAATGACGAGATCCTTGTTTCATGGATCACTGCCATTACACTCAAGGTGTAGAGAGAGAGAGAGAGAGAGAGATTTTCATGTTGTGCTCTCATCGTGTAAAGGGCTAATTCTTGGAAGGAAGAGGCATCTTAATAACAGTCTCTTCGATGAAATGGCTAAAATATGTATTTCTTGCATGAGATTTCTTGACCTAATTGAATTGCTTAACGATTTTTGCGCCATGAATATTTCAGCTCCAGTATAGATTAGTACCGAGGTTCTCGATCTTTACTTAAATTAGCATTTGAGTCTTCAATATTCAATCTTTAGCGCCCGAGTCCCCATTAATAGCTTCTTCTTCTTCTTTTTTCCCCCTTTCCATGCACATCGATTCCCCTACCTCTGAGTAGTCAACACACCTTGCCTATCAAAGTGTGAGAACGGAGATTAATTGACCAACTTGAGAGAAACTCCACCAATTTTATTTAATTAACAAAAAAACAAAAAAGATGGCAAAGCTATCTCTCGAGATTAAATAGTAAAAACTAGGAAGAGATAACCTAATCTAACAGAAAACATATTTTTCCTAGATAATTAAATTGCGAAAACGAAATTTAATGAAAGAAAACAATGAACAGCTTAATAAAAGTCGTCGATCGGCCCTCCATTGCACTATTCGGACTTCATTAGGTGGGAGTTGGATTAGCTGAGGCTCGAAGTTTGGTGGGTGTCATATAAGAGTAAATGAATAGATCAAATTTAATTTTGATCAATGTCAATTGATAAGGATCTAGATACTTTATATCTCCCAATAAATCTAGTAACGAACATAGCAGTTTTATAATAGAAAAGATTCATGTAGTCATTCCATATTTAAGAATTAATTTTCTTTTTTTGGTCCCCATTTTTCATTGTCGCGTCATCAATTAATGGTCAAATCCATCAACAAAAATTTGATGGAAACTACAATATGCTCATTTAAGTAAAATGTTGGGACCTCAAGTGCTATTTTCCCTAAAATAGATGAAAAATCAAATGAAGTGTGAACTGCTGGCGGCAGCAATGACATGGTTGATGAACTTAAGCAACATAAAAGGATAAAACTAAATCAATTTGATGAGTATTTTCCGCTACTTGTAATATGAATTAATCATTTAATTAGGAGCTTAATTAATTCTTAAGTAGTACACAGAGCAGTAAATGTACCCTTCAAGTAAGGAGCCTATATTCCATATCTTTTAATTAGCTAATTAACTAAAACAGATGTCTGAACATGCATTTATTAGTGGGTTTAACCATGTGCACTCAAGTTTAGATTACGCAAATCCTGCTGCCAATAATTAATTTTACTAGAAGATTTTCATTTTTCTATCTCTGGCTTCTGGGCCAAGCATTCGTGTAATATCCTGGAAAATACAAACCGACTTTCGAATTTTGGAGTATGTATCTTACTTTCATTCCATTCACAAGGATCAACAAGCAGTCGATATTTCAAAGTAAAAAGTTTGCGTAATAGCGTTTCTTTTATATCGTATCAACCATCCAAATCTTTATCTGAAAATGCTTCTTTCTATGCCTATGAATTTCATTCTTACCCGATAAAATCTGGTGGAAGATTCATCATTCAAGTGATGTTTATTTCAAACGAATATCATAAGATAAATTTGTATGCAACCATATTTGTGTCTGCGCATATAGACTTTAGGGATCATCAAAGATTTTGTTACTGCCCATCATTTATACCTTTCTTAAGACTTTGTGTTGCTTAATGTTGTGGGGGTTGACTCGTACCCTCTCTTTGTACAAATTGAAATTGTCGTTTTTATGGTTAGATAAATCACAGGTCTATATTCAATGAAACTATGATCATTGTTCTTAATTATGTCTATGGTTGTGTCCCAAAAAAATTTCTAATTACTCAAGCTTGATCAAAGTTGAATTTCAAGTTAACAAAGTTAGACGCGAGTTATAATCCAACTTTTTCAAGGAAATATGGGCTTCCAATAAAATAAAGAAAAAAACCCTAGGGCTAAATACCAGATCCCTTGTAATTTTAGGTTTTGTTTTTTTTTTCACTTTAAAGAGTCAAATGCATTTTCTGCAAATTTCGTTTTTAAATTGTTGGTATACAGAAAAAATAATTCATAGATTATACCTTAAACTAGTCCACTTCCCAATTCTTCATTACCTAGTCCTTATGATGTGCAATAACTTAGAGGAGATCCCTTTTGGTATTGGAGAATTCCAACTCTTGGATCCATCGAATTGAAGAGTCAAAACCTGCCCTCCTGCACCTATTCGTATAAACATAATTATCTAAAAATCTGTTAGAGCAGATGTGGTATGCCAAACATTTTTTTAGTATTTTAGGCGACTACTTGATTAGAGTATTTATTTTATTTTTTCTTTTTTTCCAAAAAAACGTGAAGTAGGTCGAGGGGAGTCATTAATTGACATCAGACAGAAAACAGGGCAGCTAGGGTGAAGTTTGATCAAGCTCTAAAATCTCATGGGTCTAACCAATCGAGCTTAAATTTGGACAAAAGTCTCGCAACACACTGTTCCTCAAATATGTATGGTAAAGTTAAGATAACGGTTGAATAGAGAGTTCTATCTAGACCCAACAGTGCCTCATTTGCGTGTGAGATCTTTCCTATATTTTTTTGCATTTTATATTGTTTTCCGGGAATTTTGTTCTCGTAGATGTAGATTCGTGTTGTAAATATTTTGTTGACTAGATTAATATTTATGTATTTTATTAGATAGTTTATGTTGGATTTTTTTGTTGATATTCAATAAATTTCGTAACAATGATATTTTAATGTTTAAGTCATATTTATAGACTTCGGTCGAGAATTGAATTAATATTACAAGATAAGACCTAAAGCAAAAGCTCGACCCAAAATTAATGAGCTATTTGAAGTGATACTTCATTGAATTAGTTGTTGATAGTCCACTATAAGTGATGGTCCATTAAAGACTTTAACCCATTTACACAAATGATTAGCCCATTTGTTTTGTGCCATAATCTTGGTGTTTATTTATATATGTTGCCTTGAGGCAACTATGGCACGATTGAGAGATTGTGTTCTACCTTGTCTTCTCTTTGTGAGCAGCCACCTTCATTCTCTTCGTGGGATTCTTTGCTCTTTGTAGGCTATATATTTGGGCGACCTTAGTAATGTATAGAGTTGAGCTTAAGGTTTGGAGTAATCTTGTGGTTTGGATTTAAACAGAGCCCTAAACTTTTGTGGTCACGAGGTGTTGTATTTTTCACATTGTGAAGTTCTTGGCAGTGTAAAATCTCTCAAACGTTTCCTATTAGTTTTGGACAAATGGGAAGAATTGTTTTATTTCATTCGATTATTTCCAACTATTATCTCAATGGACATTAAATTTTATTTTGAACGGAACAACTGCAATACAAATAACAATTTTCAACCAAGAAAAACAAGATAGTGATTGAAGAAGTATAAATCGACGGTCTATCTATAGACGAAGTAAAATCATTTAATTTTGATTCAATGCCCCGGACGAATCAAATAATATTGAGATAAAAACCTAGGAATCAACTTCACAAGTTGAAGCGTGTGGGTCCTGCTATATTCTATGGGCAAGCTATGCAATTAATTACCGTATTTGGTTCAACAAGCCAAAAACTTTCACATCTTGCGATAACACGAGTCTTATGTCGATTGGTTCAGGTATTGGTCAATTGTTTTCTTTCAATTAAAAACAAGTCTCCCATGTACCCAAATAAACATAAGTTATTATCGAATCATGTGGACTGCAATCATCTACGTCTGGCACAATACAGTCGTGTCATGCTTGCATGTGAGTCACGGGTCACCGAAGCAAGGCCAGACACGAGTTGCCATTACAGGTTGGCAATCTAGGATATTGTGTGAATTAAAATATCAAATATGTGTGTGTGTCTTAGACTTGGAAGATGAGATAAAATAATGAATTCTCCATCAGATTTAGATTGTATACAGAATTGTGGCTTCTGCTGCTGATAAGATTATTCCTTGTGCTGTGTGTGAATACTTGCAGTGTTTACAAATGGACGTTCATAATTACACATTGAAGAAACTGCTTTAGGCTTATAATTGAAGTTGTCATGTTCCTTTTTATGATCTTGTCCTTTTCACATTAAGTTTTCCCTTTTTGTTTGTCGTTAATACGAGGGTCAAGTCCACATTTGACAACATCATTCAAAAGCTTAAATAGTTAAAATTGAGATATATTTATTTGCATAAATTTAGTCTTGAGCATACGACTCAAGTGAAGGATGAGTTCAAACTCGAAACTTTTATCTACTATGGTAGCATCACTTTTTAAATTCCACTTTGCCCACAAACAACAATGATGATAAGCCTACTAAAATAAAATATCTTCAGTTTCTGCACTGGTTGCTTTGGAATTCTTACCTTGTGCTTTGTATCTGTGGAACCTGTATTCAATTATTGTTGTGTAAGGAGGACCAACAGTATATAAATATAGGATAAGGAACCCTTTTCACCACTTACCCCCATCTCCTCATCCCTTTAGTATAGTATTAGATATGGACTCTTGTCTTCCCTCAAAGCTACTCTACTTCTATTGCCTTGTAGCCACCACCATTATCACCGTTACATGCTCAGCCACTGAGATTCAAGTACTCCACCAGCAAGCCGACACACAATTCATCAAAACATCATGTCAAGTAACATTGTACCCAAAACTATGTTTGTACACTCTCTCACCTTATGCTAGCTCCGTCCAAAATAGCCCAACTAAATTGGCAAATGCCGCTCTCACTGTCACTCTGAAATCTGCTCAGTCGACATTGGATGCCGTGTTAAAGTTGTCCAAAATGAGTAGTTTAGGTCCTCGAGAAGCACGTGCAATAACAGATTGTGTGGAGAACACAAAGGATTCTGTAGACGAGCTCCGACAATCTTTGGCAGCTATGAAGAATTTGGAAGGGCCAGAATTTGAAAAGAAAATGAACAATGTTATGACTTGGGTTAGTGCTGCATTGACAGATGAAGATACCTGCATGGATGGATTTGAAGGAAATGCTATGGATGGGAAAATTAAGGGCACTATTAGAAATTACATTGTAAATGTGGCTCAGTTAACTAGCAATGCTTTGGGTCTAATCAAGAATCTTTCTTCCTTTGAAGTCAATTCACCATAATGAAATTGCAAAAAAAAAAATTGTATTGGACTGGATATGAGAATGTTGTAATGTAACGCAGATTTTAAAGACAGCTCTCAGCCAACTTTGATGAAAAAAATTTTGTATTGTTTCTCATTTCATTTAAGTTATAGTTTAGTTACTACACCTTAAGCTAGCGTATGCACAAAGTAGCCTCGAGAGCACCACGTGCACCTGTACTTCATTATTTGTTAGAACAAGTGCAAAGGCAAAATCTATACTAAGGAGATTTGTTATGTGCATAACTCTTTTCTTTCTATTCGTAACAAATGTAATTAAAAGTTTTTTAAGTTATGAAGATTATCAGCATAGCAATGGTATCTTTATGGTTAAAACAACAATATAATAGTATTGTTGCAATGAAGTATTTATATCACTGTATAGAATATTAAGGGATTTACTTGACTAATTATTTGTTATGAACTGGAGTTTCTATTAATGATAGGATTCTGACTCTGCAATAGATCCATATCTAGAAAAATAAGTAATAATCATCACACATGTACATCTTAGAAAATGACAAATAAACCACAGCTAATTTGATTAGGATATCAAATGAAACAAGATAGCATTCACCTTCGATGTCGAGTAATACAATATTTTTATATAATTTGGTGGGAAGTCCCTATGAGTTCATAAAACAAATAGTTTTATTGTAGTCAAATCCACATAGCCGGACTGTACTTCAAGAAATTCAATTGGGAAGAGCAAATTGCTATTTGCTTATATTTTGCTGCTATTTTTTCTCGGTGTTACAGTTGAGAACAAATCATCAGATATGGCTTATGCTGCTCTTCTTTCTCTTATGCACGTTCTAGAGCGAAACCTTCAACAGAAATATACATTTCTGAATCGTCCTGTGAAAAAATAAATTGCGTCTCTTCTCAAAAAGGTCATTTCCTCCCAAGATTTTCTTGAAAATTGTTCACAAAAAAGCAGCGAAACAATAGAATGTTTGGAGAATCAAATCAGGGATGAAGCACATCTTGCAGAAGATATAGTTGAATCCTATATTGTTGATCGGCTTCTTCCTGAATCCGCAACTAACAGGGACAAGATCCTCAAAATGTTCTGCTCTAACTTGGAGAAAGTAAAAGAAGAAATTGATTCATTAATGAATCAAGTGATGAAGATTGAGTGCAACGTTGTCGTAGAAGATCAACAGCCAAGGACTTGGATGCCATCAAAAACTGCTATCGGTGGAAAGAGACATATTGTTGGCCTTGATGATGACCTGATGGAGATAAAGACTCGGCTGGTTAGAGAATCATCACACCTTGAAACTGTCTCCATTGTTGGAATGGGTGGAATGGGTAAGACTACTCTCGCTCAAAAAGTTTATGATGATGCACTTATCAAATATCATTTTCATATTCGTGCATGGGTGACAGTGTCTCAAGATTATAGTGTGCAAAAAATCCTACTAAGCTTTTTAGATTCCATAACAAGAAACACTGATAAGATGCACGAAAATGAAACTGATGAAATGCGTGAAAAAGAAACTGACGGGATGCATGAAAAGAACACTGAGGGATTAAAAGAAATTCTATACAAGAGCCTGAAGGGAAAAAGATATCTAATTGTGCTGGATGATGTGTGGGACGACAAGATTTTGGATGAGTTACAACGATCATTTCCAAATGTTAAGAATAGAAGCCGAATCATGCTGACTACTAGGCTTGAACAAGTTGGACTTCATTATCCCAACTCTTGTCCTCATCACATGCATTTTCTAAACGAGGATGAAAGTTGCAGTTTATTTTGTGAGAACGTTTTGGAGAAAACAGTTTCCCTCCTGAATTTGAAAATGTTGGGAAGAATATTTGCAGAAATTGTCGAGGAATTCCACTCTCAATCGTTGTGATTGCGGGGCTCCTTTCAAAGGCCACCCAAACACATCATGAATGGGAAAAGATTGCTGAAAACATAAGTTCCGCAATAACTTCAAATGATGAGCAGTGCTCAAAAATATTGTACTTGAGCTATTACAATTTGCCTCATCATTTGAAAGGTTGTTATCTCTACATGGGAATTTTCCCAGAAGATTTTGACATCCCTGTCTCCGTACTTTTCAAGTTATGGATTGCTGAGGGACTCGTGAAGTCCATGGGATCTAAAACTTATGAAGATGCTGCAGAAGAATACATACTGGATCTTCTACAAAGAAGTCTTGTTATGGTTTGTAATGAGAGCTCCAGAGGTAAAATAAAAACATGCAAGATTCATGATCTTTTAAGGAACTTATGCACAAATGAAGCTAGAAGAGGAAACTTCTTTCATGTCTGCAGCCATGGAATTCCATTAGACGTTAGACGTTTGCGCCGTACAGTTATTCATCAAGGAAAAAGCATTGGAAGTGGACGCCGGGTAAGTCGTGTCAGAAGACTATCTACTCCATTACCACGGTCAATTATATATTTTGTTAGGTTTCCAAAAACAAAATTTATTTATTTTCGGCTACTCAAAGTATTGTATATCCACTATCAAACAACCACTTTGCCAAAAGAAATAATAGAACTAGTTAACTTGCGGTACATCAATGCCATTTGTCATGATGGATGGTATCTTGCATCAATAGACAAACTTCAGAATCTACAAACCATCATCCTTCATTCTCTTATCAAGCCATTTCAACTACCACAACAAATATGGAAGATGCAACACTTGAGGCATGTCCAGTTGGGGTGACATACCACTCTTCCTTGTCCTCCCAAGGCAAGAATTAAGGGAGAAATTTCTGTTATTGTTCTAGAAAACCTACAAACACTATCGGTCTTAGAAAACTTCAGATGTACAGAGGCGGTGCTAAAGAGAATTCCAAATTTAAAGAAATTGGGAGTCTATTATCCTGGTCCACCAGAGGCACCATTAGATTGGGGATATTACCGTCTAAATAATCTTGTCCATCTACATAAGCTTGAATCATTAAAATTCGGATTTTCAATGCCGTCCCAGTCTTTCTTGCAGAACCTTATTTTTCCGACATCACTGAGGAAGTTAAGTTTAAGGGGTTGCTGTCTTCCTTGGAAAGATATGACGATTGTTGGTTCACTGTCCAATCTTCAAGTGCTGAAATTGAAAATGAGATCCTTCAAAGGCCCAGAGTGGGAACCAATTGAAGGGGAATTTGATCAACTGAAATATCTACTACTTGAAGAACTTGATCTGAAGCATTGGAGAGCTGAAAATATCCACTTCCCGAAACTTCGGCAATTAGTCATTAAGCGGTGCTCAAGTCTGGAGAAGATCCCTTTTGGTATTGGAGAAATTCCAACTCTTGATTTAATAGAATTGCATGACTGTAGCCCTTCCGTTGTTACTTCAGCAGAGGAAATACAGGAGGAGCAACTGAGCGTGGGAAACGACTTCTTGAGATTAAGAGTTGTCAACCGCTATTATTATGTTAATGAAAGCGTCCGTTATGACCGGGTACAGTTTTCTTTTATTTTTTGTTCTCTCTCGTATGGTGCAAAAAATTGAAACAAATCTCTATAAAAAAAATTATGTTTGATGCATATTATTTATACTCTAAACCTCTTTATTGTTCGATGAAACTCATATTGCGATGTAAATTGATACATGTCATTCCTTGTTTATCAGGTTAAACTCTGTATTGTGATGTAAATTGATGCTTTGAGGATGGTCTAAATTGCTGCTCCGTTCTTTTATACCCCTATACATTGATGATTAGGGTGCTTTATTGGGGTGCTGGAGCTGTTGTTGAGACATACGTCGGATTTTTGATGCTGTATGGTTTTATGCCCTTGTTGGCATCTATTATAACTAACATGTTTGATTGCACCATGTGTCCTTGTGTATAGAAATGTGGGTATTTGTCGAATGCTTTAAGTTTAGGATTGATCATATGTGCCTAGGCTGATTGTAATGGCACCAAGTTTACTATTTTGCGAGCACATTTTTAATAGTAGTAGTACTTTCAAGGTTGTATCATACTTTGAACTAAATATTTTAATTACTGAACAACGTAGCCTTGTTTTTGGCATCTCTATCATCTAAATAATACTTCAATACCATTGACATCACTTTCACTGGCAAACATTTGATAATAACAGATAAGAGCATTTGTAGCCAAAGAGTATGGTGATCTCTCTGATCGTCGAGAAAGCCCAAATTGCTATACTTTTCAAGAAAATTAGACAATCCATATGGAGTGCATGTGTGAACTACAGGCCACAGAAGAAGTGTTGGATACGGCTCACATTTACCATTACTGCAATACAATGTGTCGAACTTACAACAATTGGACGCACTTTTAGACCTCTAGTCATGGGGCATTTCTTTAAAAGTGAGAATATTTGCTTTGCTTGGAAGATCAGAATTAGATTGGATCTACTGGTTACAGACTTGTAACTTCTGCTGCTGATAAGATTATTCCTTCCTGCTGTGTGCACTGTTCACAAAGGGATGGCTCTATTTTAATATCATTTTCAGCAATTTTGTCCATATCACATTCAGTTGCATTCCCTCTTCTTGTGTGTACATATGACCATAGGCCTACTAAAATAAAATATCTCAATCCTGCACTGGATGCTTTAGTTTTCGAAATTTTTGCCTTCTGCTTTTTATCTGGATCCTGTGTCAAATTATCGTTGTGAATGGAGCCACCGTTGATCAATGTTTTTACATTCGTAACTACATCGATTCGAGAAAAAGTGAAGGATCAAATTTCAAATGCTTCATGAGTGAATGGCAACTTAACTGATGTTGAAAGAAGTGTTTCATGTTCATTATTAGTTAGCACCAATGGAAGTGCAAAACTTTATTTGAGGATATTTGTAAGATTGGGACAAATCACTTCGCACCTCTTAAAGTCTGTCGCACGTGTTTAGGTTTCCATATTAATGTGCTGGTAAAGGTCATCTTTGTCTGCTGTTTAATTTCAACATTTCAAAGTTTGCTTATATATTTTCATTTGGACCAAAACACATGGTGTCCGAATCTTGACTATCATCAGTTCATTACCCACTTGCACACATGGAGTCGAGTTAGGAATAAATCCCGTGATTTGAATACAAATCAAGGTGGTTCAACATGGTATAAGAGTGAATAGAGGTCAATGTCTCTTTCTATTTATGAAAATATTGTACGATGATCAATTTTTATTTCTAATTTGCTGAGCTCTAAATGGAAGAGAAGATACAAGCTATAAAGAATAATGTACCTGAAAAATTGAAGCAATTGTACATGGATACAACATGGTTTTACTTTATAACGGAAACATCATACTTTACTTTGAAATAAATACTTAATATTTTCTAATTTTTTAAATAAAAAGTTACTTATTTACTTATAAGTGAACTTACCTATAAGTAAAGGTTTTAAGCTTACCATTTAACACTATGCAGCAAAATGATTGCATAGTGCCAATGCATTGCTGGTAACCTGAGCCAGATTAGTCATCTGTGCCCTAACAGAAGACTTAATCCTACCATTCAAGGCCCGGCCCGAAAATCCATCCATGCAAGTGTTATCATCAGTTAGTGCAGCACTAACCCAAGTCTCAACGTTGCTCATGTGCCATATGAAGTCTTTACCACGGGCCCCGCCCATGGTCTTGAGCTCCCGGACCGATTTGCTTAACCGGTCCACCCCATCACTCACCTCCTCAATGCAGTCCTTGAGGGCGGCGTACTCTCTAGGCTTTAATCCCTTAAATTTGGTGAGCTTGGTCAGAAATGTCTTAGCAGATTGAGCCGTCTCTAGGCTGACGGACAAAGCTGTCGTGGCCAACTGGCGTGGGCTTCGTTGGACGGTCGAGGCGTAAATTGACAAGGATCGGATGCATACGGCTGGATAAGTGGTGGCGCTGCATGAAGACTTGATGAAATTAGTGGCTGCAGTGATGGACTCGCTCTTACTTGGAATGCACAAAAGGGAGAGGAAGATTAGTGACAATGTAAGAGTAGGATTTGACATTGTTTTTAATTTGACACAAATGTGACTTATTAAAGTCTATATTTATAGAGGCCGACGAACTTTTGAATGGCTTATCACATGTATTTTGGACCCTACAAGTTTTGATCTATTCAAACTTGCCAGATTTGTATGAACTATGTAGATAATAACCAATCATGCATTAGTTCAAGGCGATTGTTATGAAAATTGAACTAGGTCGGCCACATTTTGTACAGGTATATCTTATAGGGAATGTAAATTCAATAACCCTAGATATACATTTTTGTTTACATTTTGATTGACATTCCCTTACATGGCACAATTTGGACAATGATGTGAAATGTTGTGAAAATCAAATAAGATGATTGTGCCATGTGAAATGAATGTCAACCATGATATCAAGTAGAATGTACAAATAGCATGATTTATGTAAATTTAGCTCATGTTTGACGAGCATTATTTGGATAAAATGAAGTTTTAAATAGTGATTTTTTTGAAGAATGTGTGGTTAAAAAAATGAAAAATTTTTGAATTTACGTATAAAATATTTTATTATGTGAATGTGAATGAAAATGAATATATAGAAAATAGAGTATTTCCAACGACAATTGTCAAACATGAGCTTAAAATATCATAATTCTTTTGACATTTTGCTACCGACACTGACACTGCTCCATGTGAAATTAAATGAAGTTTTCAATGTGAGACTGTGAGTAGTCTATGTACTCCCACTTGGAAAGTGACTCTTTAGCATTTTAGGACACTGTGGATCTGTCTAAATAAGTTGAAAAGGCCGACGTCTAAATGTATAAATTATGATCAAATTTTATTTTTAACTATACTTCAGTAAATTTACAAATATTATTCATTTATTCACCATTTATTTGTCTATTTATAAATTAAATCGTTAATAAATTCTTCCAAACAGAGGCTAAGCAAGACTAAACATACTACTAGAGCATGTTTGTGCTTAGGATTTTAACTTAGGAGTAAATTTCAAAATAAGGTACGTTTTCATTAAATACGTTGAAAATAAAATAAATATCTTAGGAAAAATAAGTTTTCTTCGTTTGTCTGAAAACAAAAGGTGACCTTAATTTTAAAATGGTATGCTCACAGTTTATTAATTTACATTTGCAAAATAAAGTTCTTCTTCAAAAAAAGTATAACAAATATCTTGAATGGGACATGATAATTTCAGTTTAAGGATACAAAAGCCCTTCCCTTTATTCATTGATCAAAATGCAGCAACCCAACCCATCTCATCTGAAGAACAAAGTTATGTGATCTTCTACACCATATTGTGTGACTTTTCAGTATAAGCTTACTTTCAGTAACAAGAACCAGGGAGGATACACTTGTACAGAATTACGATCCATGACGGTAGAGGATATGCAACTCCTATACCTCGTCTTTTTCAGAAGCCATCACTAATTGAAATCCACATCTCCTGATAACTGGTTCTGCAAGGACTAACACGGGTACCTTCATCTCCATAGCAATGCGAAACGAACCATTAGTCATTGCTATAACATTTTTGCATCTACAGATCAAGCCCTCTTTCAAACATCATCAATCTTATTCTTTCTACATCCTTAGAACGGCCTGCATTACAATAAATCCTGATTAAAAGCTCAAAGTTGTGCTCGTTATCCGGTTCCAACTCAAATAGACTTGTGGCAGCAGTCTCTCCAATATCCACGTTATTGTGAAGGTAGCAACCATAGAGCAAAGCTCCCCAAACAGTAGGACCAGCTTCAAACTCCATTTTGTTCACTATAATGTCAAAAGCTTCATCAAGCAATCCTGCCCTTCCATAAAGATTAACCATACAAGCATAGTGTTCCATAATTGGACTAATTCCATACCTCTCCCTCATCATTGAAAACAATCTCTCGCCATCCTTCACCATGCCCAAATGAGCACAAGCTGACAACAATGAGACAAATGTAATACTGTTAGGCAAAGCGCGAGATTTCAACATCTGTTGGAAGTATTCTAGGGCAATAGGTTCCTTAAAATGTGCTGAAATTATTGAATTCCATGACACGGTATCCCTTTGTGGCATGCACAGAAACAACCGTCTTACTAGCTCCAGTTTATTATACTTAGAGTAGAAAACGATCAATGAGTTAGAAACAGATAAATTCCACTCAATTCCTCGACGCAAAGCTAATCCATGAATTTGAATTCCAATTTTATAGGGTAACATGCTGGTAAGAAATGCTGATATGGTAATTGAATCAGGTTCACATCCCTCCTGCGTCATCCCACGTAGTAAATCCAATGCCTCAACCGAAAGATTATGCCTTATGTACCCAATAATCATAGAATTCCATGAAACCAGGTCCTTGTCCACAATTGTATCAAAAACTTTTCGAGCCTTGCTAATGTCACCACACTTGGCATACATATCCAGTAGTGCATTTTGCACAAACTTATTGCTCCCACATCCAGAGCGAATCACATGACGATGAACTTCCTCCCCAGCTTGAATCATTCCAACACCTCCACAAGCCTTCAGAGCCCGTGGAAACGTGTACGCATCAGGCTCCACTTCCTCTTCCACCATCTGAAAATACAATGCCAATGCATCTTCGTAAAAGCCCACCTCAGCATAACCCGATATAAGTGAATTCCACGGAAAAGTCGAGTCATTTCTCTTAGGCATTTGATCAAACACCTTGTGGGCCTTCTCAACGTCCCCACTACAGGAGTACAACCTAAGAAGCTTGGATGAAATGCCCACATTTTTACGCAAAAGTCTTTCTGGAATGAGTTCATGAATCTTACTACCATGATCGATGGCTTTTAAATGAAAGCAGGTTTCTAAAAGGGAAGCAAATACATGGGGATCATTGATTTCGACGCCATTTTTGACAGAGGCTTCTAATTTGTTAATGACGATTTGAAGGGCTTCGAGTTTTGTGTGTGACTGGATATTTAGGGTGGTCAGGAGCGGCGTTGGGGATGATTTGGGAAATTGGGGTTTTGATTTTGGGTTTTGTTTGTGTTTTTTGTTTTGTTTTCTTGTGGTGTTCTTGTTTAAAGAAGAGTGGAGGGTGCATGAAGAGATTGTATGGATGCATGTCATGTTTTGGGTATCCGATAAGAAAACCAAATCTCTCTCCCTCCCTCCGCGTTTGTGTATATATCTGCTTGAGACTAATTGCCTTACCCTTCTTTTCTCGTTTTATATGTAGAATGACTAATTTTTTCATTTTTTTATTATTATTATTTTTTTTGTGTGTAATTTTTACATTAAAAAAAAAAAAATGATGTGTGAGTTATTTCCTCAATCTAAAACAGTATATAGTTCTTTCAATAATTAGAAAGTAGAGGAGGAAATAGATCGAAGAAAATACGAATTCTAGTTTTAAGATATCTAATAAAATCCTTAATTGAATTAAGAGCTTATTCAAAGATAAATATATCAAATAATTGGAGTTTCTTATTGATAAATGATCTGTTCTGCAAGGATTATAGTTGAAAATTGTAGATTGTCACTCTCTGATAAAGAGGCTAAATAAAATCAATTTGAATTCGAGATCATTATTTTGAAATCTTAGTGAAAGAAGTTGCTATTCCCGAGGAAAAAAAATTAAATGGAGGTTTCTTCAAAGAACAGGCCGTTGTCAAATTATATACCGAAGATGTTTTCCGCCTCTTTTCGAAAAACATTGGAATATTTCTTTACAAAATTGTGCTCAATTTTATATATAACAATTCCGTCAAGGTCTCTTCTTTTGTCGGGGGAAGATTCCACGTAAATCGAAATTTTTGAATGTGTCTAGAGAATTTAACCCCTATTTGGAATGAATTAAAATTAAATTTTTAGTAAATTTTGATCGATAAAATGTGCATTTAAAAAATTATGAATCACATAAAATATTTATTTAAAATTTATCATTGACTTCAACTTTAATAAAAATCTAAATTTTTATCCAAAAGGCTTAATTTAGTTTGGTTAGGCAATGTATAATTGATAAACAAGGATTAGGTTTCTTTTAAGGTACAGAATGTACTATCAAATATTCTATGCATGGTTTCACAAGATCTGACTTAAATAGCAGATTCTAGCCAACAAAAGGATCTTCAAAATTGTCATCTTCCTCCTAACATCCACCAACCCACTGTCGTGCAAGTTTGCACTCTCCCTGTTGTTACTTGTTAGTTCACTTCCATCCCCCACCCTTGCTCGACAACTCAGGAATCTCATATGAAAAGCTCCAATGCCTCTCAACTGAGGGAATAAGGTGCATGATGCACAACCAACAATTAGTGGACTGGTAAACATTTTGAGCATCGACTCCTCGCGGTTACCAAACAGATTTACTTGGATGCAGCAATTCGAATTCAGTGAGCAGATAAAGTTAAGATTCTTTAGATTAGTATTTCCAGGATGATAGCAGATATAAGCTCCCGGTAAATAAAGATATTCACAACTATTTCTGCTGGAAATAAATACCGGTAAAGAACATAACCATAACCAAAATAAGGCAGCATTACAAGAATCAAGCCAATTTGACAAAGAATACAATTGTAAATCATAGATAACAGTATTCTGCTTCTCGAAGCACTAGTCTTTGACCTCCAAACCTGTAGTAAAACAACTCCGATGGCATCGTCGCTACAAACCTTGAGCCCATTATTCGGAGATTCAAAATGCAAATTCCAAACCCCCAACCAGGACAGAATAAAGAAAAAGGTTTTAAAACTTCTGAAGATAGAATATGGCTGAGGCAAATCTAAGAATCGGCAATTGTAACCTCAACCTCTACACCGGGTTCAATTGTGATTGAGGTGATTTGCTTAACCACATCTGGGGAGCTGAACAGGTCAATCACACGCTTGTGAACACGAAGCTCAAACCTATCCCATGTATTGGTTCCTGCAGATCAAATAATGAAATACTGCAAGCCGTGATATATATCAATGTCAATTACATCAAGTAGACTGTGTCTCAGGCACTCAATCAAAAGGTGACTCACATGCAAGGAATAATCGTGTAAAATATTATGCACAAGGAATTCACTAATCAGGTGCTAACAATAGACAATTATATAATGACAACTTCTAAACACAGGAAATCCCAATGATAGATGCAAAACAGTTTCAGCAACGACACAGACAGCTTTATTTGCATGTTCTGAGTATTTTTTTTAGCTAATGCACTAAGATAGAAAGTTTGGCACTAACTAAATCATATTTTACTAATTATGACAGAATTAATACCTTCACCACAAGGGGATTTCCGTGTGGTGATATGAAGAACCTTGGTGGGCATCCTAACTGGTCCCTTGACCCTGAGCATCTTGTCCTTTGCACCGCGAACCAAATCCGCACACACTGTTGAAAAGATCAGATCATGAAAAAAAAAATTCAGACGAAACTCTATTTAATTGAAATGATAAAAGAACAATGACCTGATGGAATGGAAAATGGAGAAAACCCAGCTTTCTATAGCTATTGACTAACTACATACACGCACCTTGGGCACAATGTGACTTATTAACAGTATTTCTCACTGTCACCATATAATCCATCATTTAATAAATGAGCATTGTGCATGATTCCATTTTCTTTCCAACAAACTTTATGCAAAATCATCGGAATCCCCAAACTTGTTACTTCCAAATTAGCCACTTAAGTTTCCTTTCATTCCAGTTAGGTCATTCTGCCCACCTCGATGATCTTTGAATCGAGCAAAAAATTGACATGTCTAAAGGAAACTGTGATGCAGACTAGAAAAACCATTAGTGCATTGTTCTTATGTCCAACTGGACAAAACCGTGCACAGTTGGAAAAATCATGCCTTTGCAATGCACTTTGGACGTTGTAAAATAAATAGGGTTTAGCTATGTGTAAACTGGGGTGTCAACCCTGATGTACAGCCCCCGGGGAGGCCCACGATTTTTTTATTGGTCATGGGCACCCTATTGTGAGGGGGGTGTACACCGGGGTGTCAGTTGACAAATAGCAAAACCCAAATAAATAAGTCCTACTATGATTTAATCGTCACTTCAGTTCCAATCTCAGTCTGACTGGAGATATAAAATTTGCTTCATCCTCGTCCATTCAAGAACCAGCAATTGAAACCTCAATATTTAAATGAAATAATATAATGTCAAACGTTCAAAGCCGAATTTGAACAAAGAAAATATAAAACTGTTCAGAAAAAATACATGTGATTAGGGAAAATAATGAAATAATAATATGAACTTTTACCTTAATAATAAGATTGTAATTGAACAGAATTGTACTGTGTACACTAGATATTAGTTAATTGATAGGCATAAAAAATTGTTACTCAATATAGTAGTGCATCCAAACAAAACGAAAAACGCAAGTAATCATGTTGAAACAAAGCCCAATTCAATCTATTTCATCCATAATATAAACAAAAGAATACCTTTTTCGAGATTCTTCACGTTTTTGGAAGAGAGAGTGATACGTATCTTGTGAATTTGCTCCTGTGGATCCTCCAGCCCTGGTTTTGTCGGCTTCATGGCTGCGTACGCCATCCTTTTCCTTTTCCTTTTTCTCAAATCACAGAAATCCTGAGCAAGAAAAGAGAGTCCTATGACTAGTCACGTGTAAATTCAAGAAATTGTTCAATTATCTGGGCGCGTTGTTACGGCCAGAAGAGCGGCTAAGAAAATTACCAGCAGAGGCGGGAAGTAGAGCGCGGCTACGAAGCTGCAGCGAAGGTTTGCTCTTCGTGCTAGGTCTAGGGTTAGGTATACCTTTTCCTTTACTTCTTACTTTTTTTTTTTTTTTGTTTTCCTTGACATTATTTTAAAATATATTATTTCATAATTCATTTTTANTAAAATAATATTTTCTATTACATCAATAATTTTTTTTTACTTTTTAATCATATATTTGTTATCATATCGCTATTTAAAATATATTATTTCTTCAATATTATCTATCAAACACACCCTTAGCCTAGGTTTGGACTTCATTTCTCAAAAATACAATTTTTTTAGCCGCTCGTTATTCAATAAAATAATATGAGAAAATTAGGTTCATTACTCTAAAAAAGGAACAAATTAGATTAATAGACTTGAAACAAATTGAAACCTCTAATAATCGTAATTTATACGTGCCAAAATTGTTCCAAACCCCCTACCTCAAAAAAAGCCCGAAAACCAACTGATTACAAAGAGAAACCATCAAACTATTCGAAGTCCACAATTTCGTAATTCTTGGTAGGTGGGGTGAAGGGTTGGAGACCGGTGAAGAGGTTGATAGTGGCGCGAATGGTTGACAGCTAGTGGATAAGGTAGTTGGGAATTGGTGGAGGAACAAGTGGCGTGGACTGGATGGTAGAAGAGAGGTAGTGATATGACTCCAGGCAGGCAATCATTTGGTCAAGTTACGGAGTCCAAATTGAAGAAGTCAACAAGCCAAAATGAGAAATCAATTTTGAGGCAGAAAATAATATTATGCGATCGCATGCAAGCAAGCCGTGAATAAACAGGCAGCATTTTGGTCTTCTATGCGACCGCATATAACATTCCAGTAGGAGAATTTTCGAATTTTGGCAGTTAGATAGTTTACTTAGAATTCTATATTTTTAGTATCTTTTATAATATTTGAGTGTTATTCTCTTGCAAATTAGGGTTAGAAGAGTTTGTTATAAATAGTTTCATTATTTTCCATTCTATGAGACGACTTTGCTTATTGAATATTGAGAATTTTCTCTCAATTGGTTCTTGATTGAACTTTCGAACTTATCAAATATTTTCAATATTTATGGTGTTTAAAATCTTAGAACTTATTAAAGGATTAGGCACAATTTGTGGCGTTCGCAAATCGAAATTCTTGTTTCCGCATATCAATGGGTCTAATGTTTAATATACCTTAAATTCTTATTTCGTGAGGTTCGAGTCAAGATTCTACAACCTGAATTTGGGCTTTTCCGATATTTTCGAACTAATTTCGAGAGTTCCTCGCGATTCCCCTTCCCAGGATCTCGTCAGGTGGTGAAGGGACGAAATATTGGTGGCCACCATGACTAGCAAGAGAAGCAATTTAGACATTGTGAAACATATATTCAAGATTTTTGTTAATGATATGCACAGTGATGATGGGGTGGAGAAGGAAGGTTGTGAAAAGGAGGTGACCCAAAAATTAGGCTCAGCAGATTCAAGTTTATGAGGGTGATTGGGATGGATGCATTTGAAAAGATGTTTCAGGTGAGGAAAAAGGGTACTAGCGGAATCAATAGAGATGGGATTTTTGTGATGAAAGTGATGAGGAAGGACACTATAATCAAGAACAAATATGTGGATTATATGCGAGCCAAGAGGGATATTCTCCAAAAAAAATGGAACATTCATTCATTGTTCAGCTCGGGTACTCCTTTTAGGTAAGTTTTTTCTCAATTCATTATCTGGATTTGTGAATTGATGATTGATTTATATTGTAGCTATGAACTAGAACTGTATTTTATTTGAATAGAGAAGAAACAGATGAGTTCATTTTGATTTGTAATGTTAGTTTCATATAAAGAGCTAATGCGAGTTCGAAATGTTAGGGTGCGTGTGGAAGTATGGATTTTACATAAAAGAAAATAAATTATATGCAATTCAATTGTCTATAACTTATTTGTATGGAAATTATCAATTAAACGTGTTTGATTGATTTAATTTTCAAACCAAAAGATATTATACTTGTCCATTTTTTATTTGTGTATATGTGAGATTGAGGGAATAAATGAGATACACAAAGGGATAATGAATTACCTAAAAAATAAAATCAACTCCTCCCTAAAAATATTTTTAGAAAAATTTGATCACATGATCAAAAATATAAAAATATTTTTTTATGGAAAAAATTGTCAATCAAACACTTCAACACTGTAATTTTAGGTGGAATAATTACATTTTTTATGAAAAATAAAGTCAATCAAACTATTTAAGGTCATTTGATTAATCACTACGGATTTCTCTTCATAAAGAAACTGAAAAGATCATCAAAATGTGTGACTTTGGTGGCATACAACTATCAATAATGTATGTTTGCATTTATAGTAACATGATAGTGTGAATTAGGGCAATTATTTGAATGAGGAGTTGCTTTGATCTGGAAATTGAGACTTAAGTGGCTAATTTTAGATTCAAATTAGATTCTTTTATTCTTCTTTTCTGGTCAAGTTGCAGTTGCTTATTTAATTGTGTATTGTATCTTTTGTTTTGTGCTAAATATTGAAGAGCTGATTATGAGACTTCCTTCCAGCTCGATTGATCTATTGACTTGAAGACTTTTTTGCTGCTTGAAGAAGGTTGTAAATCAGAATAGGAGAACAACAGTTTTAATTGAAATAAACTCTTTAGTTTATGAAAGTTTTGAGATTCGATGATTATCTGTAAAATAATGCCAAATATATAATGAGGAGGTTCATGGCTAACTAGACTTTGGAGCTTGTATTGTGTATCATTTTCTTAGTTTTCGTCGCTTTTTTAAGTGCGTCGTTTTTTTCTATTTTCCGTCACTTTCTTGAAATTTTTGTCATTTTCGAGTAGCAAAAATCACTTATTTTATTTTTTTAATATAAAAGTAAGACTTAACTTTAAAATGTATCATTGCATCACTTAATTTTAACAGCATTTTTACTTTTTTTTATTCTCTGTCACTTTCTTGAAATTTCTGTCACTTTTTTTAGTGACAAACATAATTTTTTAATAAAAAAAAGTGACATCAAAGTGACACTCAACTTAAAAAGTGACATTGTGTCACTTTTTTAATTACACATTATATTTTATTTTCAAAATACTTTTCATATGATTTTTCAAAAGATCGCTAATTTTAAGGGTATTTTTGTAAGTTGCCAAATAATATTATATCTAAACTTAAATAATTTTCTTATTTTTTAACCATGCGTTCTTCAAAATATTACTATTCAAAAATATATTTTTTCCCGAAATACATTTTTTATGGAGTTTGGGCTCCATTAAAATTAAAAATTGAGGAGAATGTATTTGGAATAATAATTTTTTTTATGAAGCCCTTGTTTGGGCTCCATTTTTTACATGTTGCCCCTCTTTGATAGTCATTATTTGGCAAAAATAATATTTTGGATAGTAATTTTTAGGAGCATGTGTGATAAAAAATAAGAAAAATTTCAAATTTACGTGTAGAATATTTCATTGTGTAAATGTGGTTAAAAATGGGTATGTAAAAAAGAATTTTCAAATAATGATTGCAAAATATGGCGTAATATTATTTTATTGAAAAATGTGTGATTAAAAAAAAGAACAATGAAATTTGAGGAAACTACACCTAAGGCTGGACAAAAATCAATCTGAACTGGTCAAACCGATCGATCCAACTCAAACCAACCGATTTGGGTTGGTTTTTTAGTTCAACTGGCTTGCGTTTGGATTAGGAAATCAAATTTAAGGTCGAGTTGGGTCAAGTTCCAAGTTATCCATTAAAACCCAACCCAATAAATTTTTTTTAAAAAAAATTAGTACTTACAAACCAAAAACCTAAACCCTCATAATCAATTTTTTCTGCTGTCTCTCATTGCTGCTTGTGCCTCTGCCTTTCGACTCAAAATTTTGACTTGATTTTTGGCTAAACTGTTGAATTGAAAGAGAAAATTCTCAATTACAAGGTAGTGTTTGCTGAATTTATCATGTATTTAGATTGATTTAACATTTATTTAATTTGATCATGGTATAATATATTTAACAAGTTTTACAATATTTTTAATTTTATATTATTTTATTGAAGTGAAACTTAAATCACATGGATCATTGATTCAACCTCAATCAAGTTAAGGCCTTTCAAATCACCCCTTTTAATGTAACCAAAATGATCCAAACTGAAATGGTTTTAATTTTTAAAAAAATTGTTCAAATTCAACAAAAAATGTCCCAACCATTCACCCTATAAAAAATTGTCCAACAAAATAATAACTAGATTCAATTGTATTGGACTCAAGTTCAAATCGATCAACCCAAACCAACAAGTTCAGTCGATTTGGGTTGGGTTTCAACCGTGAATGAGTTGATTTCGATTTGAATTATTGTCAAACCGAACATGTTGTGTTGGGCTTGGGTTCAACTCGAAATCAATCTAATACAACCCACGTCCAGCCCTTTACACCCGTTACCTAGGATTTGATATAATTGTAAGAATTACATTGTCGTTAATATTACTCAAGATATATTGTTAAAAATATAGTAAAATAAAAAAACATGTAAATTACTTCACTCATACTTAATAATCAATTGTTAGCTATATATGTGCCATCAAACACGGTACTTACCAAAAAGTTATAAATCTTAATGCACATGAACATGTATTTCTACAAATTATGCGTATCGGATAGATTGCTGAGTCGTGAATTAGAAAATTATTGAGTCGTAAAACAAAAAATTATGTGCTTCTACAATAAGGGAACATTCATACTGGATGGATTCAGAAGGGGGAGAAAAAAAGGAGTGATGATTGTTTTTTCCCGAAAAGAATGTGTTACGGTTTGGCCAATGAAGTTTTTTTGAATTATGTGATGGTTTAGAAACAATAATAAATGATCAACTTAATACTAGGATAATTAAAATTAATTTCAGGGGGTGTTTGATGGATATCATTTAGAAAATAATGTATTTTAAATAATGATATGATAAAAAATATGTGGTTAAAAAGTAATAAAATTATTAATGTGATGAAAAATATTATTTTATTAAAAAATGTGTGGCTGAAATTTTTTTTTTGAAAGAATGTGTATCAAACAGGAGCTCAATTACAAAATATTTATGGAGTCTAAATTTGGTATATAGTACTTCCCAAAATATTAACTATATCACAAAGTAATACTTGGATTATAAAAATCACATAGTAAATCTTGAATATTTATTTCGTAACGATGGAGATACGAAAATTTCAGTTTTGAATAAAATGGTGCCAAAACATGAGCATAGACTTAAAAATTAACTGGGCTTGGGCCATAATACAGTAAAGAGAAATGACATAAATAGCACTAAACTGGTCGTATACATTTTTGTGTTTTTTTCATTTTGGGTGTGAGGGGTTGTGGAGGGAGGGTGGGAGGTAGTAATCATTTGTTGCACTAAACATTTTGGAACAAAGTGATACTAGTATTCTCAAATAAATTGACAAGATTTTGGAATAATTGGTTAAAAAAATTATTTAGTCTTTTGTGACTCAAAGAAACTCTTTTCAAAAGAAAATTCGTTTTGTATCATAGCTTTTTCCCATCATGGTCTAGAAACATGATTGAATTTTTAACATTCATTTAGATTTTGTGATTAAACCATTAATCAAGTAAATTAGATTTAGGTTAAATATAAAATATTGCTGGTTTCACTTTCGGAATTATTCAACAGCAAAAGAAAAATATACGTGTAATACGGGAGCCGTGAGGCATAAATTATTCTATCAATTAGGTACATTCGCACATGCTTCACTTAAAACAATGTCATTGTTTAAATTTTTAATCTAACTTCGTACGTTTAAGTTATGTGCATCTCTATGAAGTCGCATTCTATGGTAGTGCAAATTGTATAAATAGCAGGGGCAATGCCAGGCCCTATCAATGAAAAAACACTAGATCAAGAAACAGAAAGCATTAATCTTTAGGTTTGTGTACAGCTCAACTATACACACAAGTACTTCTAAATCCTAAATGATGATCGATTTTTAAAATGCCCGAAACCAAATACACAGCCCATTCAAACTGCCAAAACATGCAAAAACTACTACACAGTTGAAAATGCAATTCAGAATGCCAAATTAAAGCCTACTATAAAAGTAGATCAGGTTCTTGCTTCATGAGAATGCACAATACAGCCAGCACTTCCGAGTTACCTGCAAAAAAAAACTAGTTTACGAAGCAATCGAGTATTTCATAAATTCGTCTAACTAAATTTAAAGAAATAAGTGCATGTTTGGACTGGTCACTATTGTGAATCATAATTTTCTTAATACTGTTGAGAGCAATGCAACCCTCCCAGCCAAACATGCCAAAAGGTTGGTGAAGATAGGCAAACTGAATTTCACACTAGAAGACGGGAATAACCAATTAATAGATTCCTCGTAAATCTCAAATATTTCCAATTCAAGTTATCCTAATAGGTTAGAAAAATATCAAAAATCCTGCTACAGGATCTTCCAATATTATTCTAGATGAAACAGTAAGGTCCAACAGTCCATTTAAATCAGAGAAAATTTGATTTGCACTGTATACCCAATTTTCCCATAGATTTAAGGTTAGTAGGTTAAGATAAGGCGAGAAGGCCTAGCAAATGAAGGACATACATATCAGAAAGTCAATGCCTCCGAGAAGACATTTTGAACATCTGAATCATAGACCAACATTTGGCAGCAAGCAAAAATTTCATCATCTATAATGTTATGAAGCACCTATGTAGTACAATAGACAATACGGAAGCTTGAGTTGCACTATTGCAATAAACGTCAACCATCCTTTGTAACCAAATATTCGACATGTTAGTAACAAAATGTTGCAGCTTGCTGCTATAATTTAAATAGGCAAAAGGAAAAAATGAGGGGGTTTCAGATGGTCACTTTCACTTTTGGAGGTAAATATCCAATTTGTACAGGAGATAAAATCACAACACTTAATTCAAAATGATTATTTGCTACAAGGGATGATTATTTTTTCCTTCTCTAAGCTATCTATACAATATGTTGTTCCCTTAACGTCCAAATGCAACATACACTTGCACTGGTCTTAAGGAGAACGTTATTCTTGCTTCACATAACATAGTCACATGATTGAGAAAAGGATCATGCAACATATACATTGTGGATCCACATGTTCCACATGGAGCTTTATAAAACAAAATTTTAAAGTAAAATTAAGAGTTATGAATAATGAAATGCCAGATAACAAAAATTTGAGATTGTCCAGCCAAGATACCAGTTAGAGGCTTCAAGATTGAAAATCTGCTTAATAGGTATTTGAAATAAATGAAGGGTAGAGGAAAATACTATGTTTGAACATTCTCAAGGAGAAAGAAAAAAAAG
>CAIGRB010078686.1:21230-34718 GCA_903798255.1 Fraxinus quadrangulata | reverse complement strand
AGTCCGGTATCGACACCTGTTGGGCTCATTTTTTGAGGTCAACATTAATCATACACCTCCACTTGCTATCATCGAAAATATCTAAGAAATTCTATCTTCTACATGCATGCCACCCGAAATTAACTCTATCCCACCTTCTCTGAATGATCTATATACAACATGCATGATTACACGTTTGCAAATTGGTTCTCTTCATCCCAAAACCTTTCCTAAATATATCTCCTTCTACTCCACCAAATATCTTTTGGTTGCTCTCAACAAAACATTTTCACTCATTAAGACCAAAACTTTTTCCCAAGCTGTGATTTTTGATTGGAGGATTGCTATGGATCAAGAATATGCTGCCTTATTGGAAAATAATACTTGGACTTTTTGTCCTCACCCCATTGATCAAAACGCGATTGAGACTAAGTAGGTGTATAAAATTAAACAGAAAGCCAATAGAAGTATAGATCGCCAAAAAAGTAAGATTAGTTGTCAAAGGTTTTGAACAAATACAAGGCATTGATTTTATTGAAACATTTAGTCATATTATTAAGCTTGCTATTGTAAGACTGGTCTTAGCAATTGCTGTCTACTTTAACTGGAACATTCAACAATTAGACGTCTCCAATGCCTTTTTACATGGCACAATTGATGAGGAAGTCTATATTAAACAACCTCGGGGTTATGTTGATCCTAATTATCCTAACTACGGATGCAAGCTCAATAAGGCTCTCTATAGGCTCAAACAGGCACCTTGAGCCTAGTTCAAACGCTTTCTCCATTTATGGTGCATCTGTTTTACTGGCTCTTAGGTGGATCACTCTCCTTTTACCTTTCAACAAGATAGTGTTCTTATTTATGTTCTTGTATATATTGATGATATCTTCATCATAGGATATAGTGATGCTTTTATTTTATCCTTGATTGCCACGTTTCACACTAAATTTGCCTTAAAGTATCTTGGCGATCTTAATTTCTTTCTTGACATTCAAGTGGTTTGAGATTCTCATGGCCTTCATCTCCATCAAAGCAAATATATTATTGACGTACTGCATTGAGCAAAGATGGTAGATGCCAAACCATATACTACCCCATGTGTTGCTGGAAGAAAACTCTCTTCTTATTTTGGGGATCCTTTACTAGAAATCACAGAGTATCGTCAAATTGTGGGGGCTCTTCAGTGTTGTATTTTCACTCACCATGAGATGGCCTATCTGTGAACCAATTATGTTAATTTTCATTCTCGTGTTGAAGGCATTGGTCCTCTGCCAAGCGTGTTTTGCGCTATTTAAAGGGTACTATTGATCGTGGCTTATACTCAATAGAATTTGATTAATCCTTTTTTTGTCATTAAGGCGGAGAACTGAATCAAGAATTATTCTTTCTTCACCATCAATCGAATCACTGTTAGCGACCCAGGATTCTATTTTATCATCAATCCAATCCCCGTTTACATTTTTTCTTTTTCTTATCAATGAATAGATCTATTTACTTGTATGACTTAGATGTCTTGTATTTCTCATAACTAGAAGTGGATTATAATTTTAATAGACATTTTCTTTCCTAGTCAAATTTGAGGAACTGTGGAGGTAAAGTACTTAAAATACATAGCTTTTACTTTGGCTAATTAGCCCCTGTTTTTTCTACATTTTCTTCCCTTTTCTAGAAATTTTGTGACCTTTTTTTCAAACACCTGGGCCCCATTATCTCACAAAGAGGTAAAAAATGTTGCCCACTTCACTGTGCTACGGTCACAATATTCATACAAATGGGAAAAAATGTAGAACAAACAGAGGCTTAGAGTAAAAAATATATATATTTAATGAAACTGGAAGTGGTTTATAATTTTAATAGATATTTTCTTTCCTAGTCAAATTAGAGGAACTGTGGAGGAAAAGTACTTAAAATACATAGCTTTTACTTTGGATCTTTAGAGAGAGTGTGTGTATATATATATATATATATTGAGTAGTCGTCTGCTTAATTTGTTTAAATTGTGTTAATTGTAGAAACAATTCCAACTTGGATACAATTGGTGTCAAAAATGGCTATTTGGAGCTTAATGGGAGTTGATTCGGATAATTGAAAATTAATCATATTGCAATTGATCAAATGAAAGTATTAATGGAACATTTGATAAAAAATTATAAGTTCCGGAAGTTAAATTCGATTTTTGGAAAGTTAATTAATTAAGGATTTGTTTAAACTCGAGAGATATGGTGGTTAACGTAATTGGGTAGGATTTGTTTAAACTAGAGAGAGAGGTAAATTAACTAACTTAGAAGAATTCGATCTGGTAGACATGATTAGTTGTTATAAAAATTGGTGATTGGGATTAAGAGTGTTAACGCCCCAAATTTTATTGACTTAAATTTTCTGGTGTTACCGATACCATTTCATAATTATACTTGAAGCAGAAATATTTAATTGAAAATTTAGACTCTTAATTTATTTGATCCTTAGTATACTGAATTAGATAAACGTCACGACATTTAGAACATTTAATAAGAATAAAGAAAAACACCAAATATCCTAATAGAATTTATTATTGAATGTTTTCCTGAAAATTTTACTTGGCAATTCCTGCACCACTCAGCCACCATCCATGTTGACTGATTTAACCTGAAATATTAAAACTTGAAGGAATGAGTAATTTAAACTCAGTGGGATACTTGCGTTCAAAATAATATAATAAATTTTTAAGCATAAATTTATATCATTACATACTATCATTTCATCAAGAGCAGTCGAAGATCAATCGAATGCTCTAACACATTTCTGTGCAAACAATTAAGAAAATTCAAAGAAAATCTCACATTTCATTTCATTAAACCCCACAGGTCAATTAGCATTTTATGAAATAAATTATGTAAAAAAATTTAATATTACAAGAACAGATCAACTTGCATATAGTATCCTACCTCGTTAGATCAAACGAATTCTTTGAAAGAAGATATGATTGAATGTTCCAAAACTTTTCCTAATTTCCTTGGCTGAGTTATATAAAAGGGATGGAGAATTACTTTCTGTTTGAAATAATGTGTGCTCACAATCTAACTTTTGTAGGGTATAAATATGGCAGATTCCATATTGAAAGTGGAATTATAAAAATACGTGCATGCTGATTTGGGTTGATCTAGAATTTGTGATAAGTCAAAACCTTTAAGTATAATTACATTAGGATTATGCTTAAATAAATCCTAATCATCTAATTAAAATAGTGAACGTGGAAAAATGATGTATGATAGAGTTTTGTACTGTATTTAAATAAATTGTTTATAGCCAAAAAGTAAGATAATCATTACACTTGCAGCAAAAGGATTGGAACGGTCGTGTCCCATAAGCAAAATGATAGGATTTGATTTGCATGATTCCAGCTCACTGCAAAATTAATTTCACAGTACTTACCTAATGATGTTGGGATTTCAAAGGGGAAAACATAATTTAGATATGATTAAATCTTTTTCCAAATTAAAGATAAAGGTGATTACATAATAAAATATTATATTATATCGCTAATTATCTTAAAAGGTACATTATTAAGAAATAAAAAAATAAATATTAAATACGTTTCTTTGAATTGAAATCACTTGGACTTAACTCACACGATCTTCTATTTTCATGAGCCCAACATACATTATTTAATTCGGACTACGAAATGAGCCTAATATTGATATACTTTTCCTTCTTCTACAATACTTAAATATTTAGACCAAAAATAAATGAACCAAACAATCATATTATCTTATGGACTTTATTTTGCTTAACAAGGCTAAGATGTAACTTGTTTTTTTTTTTTTTCTAAAATATCAACGATAACATAATAAATTAAGTCGCTCCTTTTTTAACACGTAAATTTTTTTTAAGTGTTACAATTTCACCCCATTAAAATAATTTCATCCTCGAAATTATCTTATCTAGGTGAAAAGTCTTGGGTACATGACCTTGATCTTCTCTTCTCTAGACTTCTGAAAAATATCATTCTTTTCAAAGCATCGTATTATCACGTAAATGCTTCCCAACCAACCTATTACTAAGATGGCATAAAAACCTTCATCTCTAAAAGGTATATGTTAGCTATAATTTTTTTTTTTCATCTTGAATGTCCTAGTTATCGATTGATATTAAGCGTATTGTCTAATTGGGTAGAGCTTCGAGAACACTATCGACTTCTTCGCAAATAGTACAAAGTTTAGCAAAAAAACTAGTATAACAAGGAATGAGCAGCTCCTGAGTATATAAGAACATAAACAAGTAATTCAGGTATTGATAGAATATCTGGCATCATGTCCTAATTTTTAGTTGCCTCATGTTGGGTTAAGGCAAACACTCTGGCTGCTCCTTTTTTGTTTTGTTCATTGTCCTTTTTTGGTGGGGGTTCATGGCAATTGGTAGCAATATGACCGCCATTTTCACATCGATAGCACACATTCTTTCCATACAAACACTCGCCTCTATGGGCCTTATTGTACTTAGGACACGGAGTAAGAACATTATTCGACTTGCTTGACCCTGACCACCTTTCAAAGCTAGCCCTCTTGTTTTGTCTATTTCTATTACATTCATTCGGCCTATTCCATTTCCCATTTCCTGAAAATTCAGTACTTTCTTGAACTGTCTGATCAATATCCAGTGGATTTGAAATTGCGTGAGCTCGTTGCAGAACTTGATTGTACGTGGTGAATTCGTGAGATGCCATGATTCCACCAATTTTTGGGCGAAGTTCGAGTTCGAACCTTCTAGCTTTCTTTTGCTCTGTATCTACTAGATGTGTTGCATACCAAGAAAGTTATTCGAACTTCCTCTCATAATTGATCAATGACATCTTTCCCTACTTAAGTTGTAGAAACTTTATCTCCTTACTATCTCTCAAAGCTTGTGGAAAATAATTTCCCATCAACTCCTCTTTGAAACATGCCCAAGTAAGGTTGTGTTGTTGTGCCTCAATTCTAATGTGTGAAACAGACTCCCACCAGTGACCTGCTGCATCAACTAGCACGAACTCCGTACATAAAACTTTCTGGGCATCAGTGCAGGAATGGTGCTTGAAGATTCGTTCCAATCCTCTTATCCATTCATTGGCTGCTAAATGGTCAGTCATTCCATTAAAGGTAGGGGGCTTGTAACGTCGAAATTGTTCCACGACTGAGCTCGTGGTGTTGGAGTTAGTCTGTGCATTTTGGGAAGGTGCTTGTATTTGCTGTCTGCCAAGATCTTGTACAGCTCTTAACAAATCCCTAAACATAGCAGCGTGTGTTGGTTGACGAACCATTTTCTTTAAATTGACAAAGTAAATTTTGTTTTAGAAATAATAAAAAACTCAATGTATTTGAATGAAAAATAAATTCTCAATTTGATAAAATTTTAAATTCTCTAGTTCTAACCCTGGCTTCGGCTCCTGTTCGGGTTCTGGCTCTGGCTCTAGCCCTGGTACATACTCCGGTTCATTCTCTGGCTCTGACTCAGATTCATAATTCGGCTCCTTTTCTGGGTCTTCCTCAGGATTTTCCTCTAGGTCCTCCTCTGGCTTGGGTTCGGGCTCAATAGTAGAAATCCACATTTCACAGCACAGCTTGAACTCGATTCTTTCTGGGTGTTCTGGAGGGTTATCCTCTAGTATTAACCACAATGTCCATTTCTCGTCACTGGGGTGGCAGTGTATGGATAAAGTTGTCAACAGCTTGGATGGGTGTAATCTCATGTCCTACACCCTTTGCTGCAGCCCACCTAGCGAAGACTTCTTCCACATGTTCAATAAGTGTGTGACGGGTCTGCTTCAAAATTTTCATAGGCTTGGATAATTACTGCCCTATGGTTTAGAACAATCCTACAAGTCGTCGTCTTCCTAGCGATCTCTCTAGTTCTAGCCATGGTTGTCATATACAAGCCAAATCCAATTATGCTTAATATTTTATTAGCGATAACACATTATATTTCATGCTCGCATAATTCATTATACATATAACATAAAATATTATACTTCTATCGAAATTTGATTAAAAGTATGCGAGAAAATAATTCTAAATGGAAGCATATATATTTTACATCATGCTCACAATTTATACTAGAATATAACATTTCATTTCATTTTGACCATTTCTCGTATTAAATATAAGAATGTATATCTCATGCTCAAAATTAAATTTAAATAAAACATATTACGTAATACCTTCGGTCCATCAGATGGTAGTTGATTGGTGAATACTAAGTGCCAAGAACTTGGTTATAATTCTTGTTGCTAAAAAACGTTTATCGAAAATTTCAATTATTGCTAACGGGCTTATCGATACGTGAATAAAAAAAATAAATTTTTTTTGAAGCTTTGTAATTTGATTTATATGTATGGATAATGCAACATACAAGGGGCGGTTGGGAAATTTTAACATATTATATATGGGTTAATTTTACAAACGGTCACTGAAGTTACGTCAAAATCACAAAATGGTCACTGAAATTTAAACCTTGCACTAATGGTCACTGAAGGACCTTTTTTTTTCATTTTAATTGGAACTTAATGAACCAAAATAGATGAAGCTTTCGAGGACCTCAAAAGTGTCTCTCATTCACTTGAGCGATTTTTGGCCCTTCACAACCGCTACCTATGGAGTCAATTTTGGCCACTTTTCGGCCACCTAAACCGCCGGATATTGATATCGATAGAAAGCCCTTACCCTCATCTACAATTACCACCCAACATCTCACCATACCGTCAACTAATATGGCCGGAATCACCTCACAAAGTCAGCAACTCGCAAATCTGAAAACTGCCGGAATCTCATTTTTCGGCCAGAAACTTGATCGTGGGCAACCACCAGTCGAGTTCCTACACCCAGGCGACCCCAACCATGGTTTCAATCTACCCCAAACATATCTCCAGCAGTCTGAATTTGTTGCAGAATTACCGTCAGTCGCGATCCCCTGTTTCCATGATCCGAACATTGAAGATTCCACATCCGTCCGTTCAACCCATGGTCGGGACCACATGGGCTGTGCTCCTCTACCTCTGATACACCTCGTTCAACCATGGGTTAAAGCCAAAACGGGCAGAAATCGGATCAGCTGCTCTCGGTGTATGAAGAACAATATTCGACCCCAAAATTTGACAAATGAGGCTGTAATTTCTGCAATTGATTGAGTGCCCAATGTTTTTTGAGCCTGAATTTCAATTTCCCGAAGTTGATTGTATCTTGAAACACATTTGAGCCTCCAATTGATAGAAGAAAATCAGATTCACGCGGGTGGACGTGGCAGGCAGCCCTAACGGAGCTTTCTGATTTTGATGGAGTTGATTATTTGTTGATTGGAGGATATGGATAGGGTCGCCTAGAAGAGGAGAATCGACCAGCATATTGGGCTTAACGTTGGTTTTGCCGGAATGTGTATTTTCGGCAGTTTTGGGATGGGAACGGAATGTTTACTTTTGAGATCCTCAAGCTTCCATGTCCACGTATTTTGATCATTTAAGTTTGAATTAACATCATAACAATCCTAATAGTAAGTTGAGTGACCGTTTGTGAAACCGGATGATACTTCAGTGACCGTTAGTTCAAGTTTTAAACTTCAGTTATCGTTTTGTGATTTTAATGTAATTTCAGTGACTTTTTTGTGAAATTAACCCTATTATATATTAACTTGCAGAAAATTAAAAATTGAAAGGATAATTAATGATTAACCTCCCCCTCTTTTAACTACATCAACTAATTGGTTTAACCGAGATGGACTACTATAATACTTCAAGAATCTAACTATAACACTTCAAGAATCCCAACTGCCCCTTGTATGTTCCATTATCCATATATATAAATCAAAGTACAAAGCTTCAAAAAAGAACATGGGCTCTGTTACCAAATAGTAACACTTCAAATTTTATTAACATAAATTTTGGGGTGTTATCATTACCATTTCATAATCATACTTGAAGCGGAAATATTTAATCAAAAATTTAAACCCTTGTTTTATTTGATCCTTAGTATACTGAATTAGATAAACATAGAGTCACGAAATTTAGAACATTTAATAGGAATAAAGATAAACACCAATTATCTTAATAGAATTTATTATTAAATGTTTTCCTAAAAAAATTACTGGGCAACCCGCGCACCGCTCAGCCACCATCTACGTTGACTGATCTAACCTGAAATGTTAAAATTTGAAGGAATGAATAATTTAAACTCAGTAGGATACGTGTGTCTAAAAGAATATAATAAATTTTTAAACATAAATTTATATCATTCCATACCACAATTTCATCAAGAGCAGTCGAAAATGAATTGAATGAAATCTCACATTTCATTTAATTAAAACCCACAGGTCAATTAGCATTTCATGAAATAAATTATGTAAAAAAAATTAATATTGTAAGGACAAATTAACTTGCACATAGTATCCTTCCTCGTTAGATCAAACGAATTCGTTGAAACAAGATACGATTGAATGTTCCAAAACTTTTCCTACTTTCCTTGGCTGCGTTATATAGTAGGGATGGAGAATTACTTTCTATTTGAAATAATGTGTGCTCACAATCTGACTTTTGCAGTGTACAAATATGGCAGATTCCCTATTGAACGTGGTATTATAAAAATACGTGCATGTTGATTTGGGTTGATCTAAAATTTGTGATAAGCCAAATCCTTTAAGTATAATTACATTAGGGTTATGCTTAAATAAATACTAATCATCCAATTAAAATAGTGAATGTGGAAAAGTGATGTATGATAGAGTTTGTATTGTATTTAAATAAATTGTTTATAGCCAAAAAGTAAGGTAATCATTACACTTGCAGCTAGGGCTAGGCAAAAAGTTCGAATCGAACCGAATTGAACGGAATCGGATCTGTACTGAACCGAGCGATTCTTCTTAAATTAAATACTCGAACGAGTATCTCAATCGATTCGGTTCTCGATTCTAGACCAAGAACTGAATCTCTCTAAATTTTTTAATTTTTTAATATTGGATAAATCAAATTATTTTAATTCTTTCTTAACAAATTAGCAAATTAACTAATTAGGTGATTAATGCTCCAACTCTCAAGTCCATGCCGAGCTAGCCCTGCTCAACCCAGTTTCTAAATCCAATTTTTTTCGTTTTAATTTTTTGGCCCAATCATTAGTTTATTTATGTTTGTTAATTGTGTTTTTTCAATTTTTTTCTTTTAGAGTTTCTTAGTAGTTAGTATGGCAAGTCAAGCAATTGATGGTTAAATCAAATAGTTGGTAAATATTAGCAATACTTTAAAATATTTTATCTCTATGACATTTTTTTTATATTTCATTTTTTATGTAGACTTGAAGGTTTGAAACAAATGAATTATTGATATGGATCATCGAATTTTTACTAGTAGTATTTACTTTTTGATATTTGTATTGGATAACTTGTTATTTATATGTTACTAAATTAGATTACGTTAATTTGTAAAAGCTAAAATTGAACGTGTCTATAGGTGTATTTATGTAGTGTTGTTCTAAATGTTAAAAAATTGAATAATGGTATAAAACCGAACAAACTCGAACAATTCCATTTACTAAATACCCGAAAATTTTTTGTTCGGTTCGATTCTCTTTAAAACCAAATCGAACCGAACCGAACCGCGCCCAGCCCTACTTGCAGCAAAAGGATTGGAATAGCCGTGTCCCATAAGCAAAGTGATAGGAATTGATTTGTACGATTCCAGCTCACTATAAAATTAATTTCGCAGTACCTACCTAATGATGTTGGGATTTCAAATGGGATAACAGAATTTGGATATGATTAAATCTTTTTCAAATTAAAGATAAACATGATTACATAATAAAATATTATATTCTATCTCTAATTATCTTAAATTTACATTATTAAGAAATAAAAAATATATATTAAATACATTTATTTGAATTAAAATAACTTGGGCTTAACTTACAAGATCTTACATTTTCTTGAGCCCAACATACATTAATATTGATATGCTTTTTGAGGAAATTACACGAACTCAGACATTTAGAGATCACATTTCATAAATTAGAGGTATAATTTACTATTTCAAATCTCAGATGTTTTGCTGAACAATTTCAAACCCTAAATTATTTCTACCTCACTCAATTCATCCCCACTACCATTTTCAAAACCTAAATCTCTCTCTCTTCTTTCCCTCATCCCTCTCTCTCTCGCCACTCTCCATCTTCTCTCTTGCATCTCCTTCTTTCTTTGAGTTTTGTCGTCGTCGCTGAAGATGACAGCAGAGAACTGAACCGAACTACAGGGAAATGTACAGAAAAAGGGAGAGTCGCGAGAAAAAGGGTTCTTCCCCTCCTCCCTCTACTCTCTCTCTCTCTCTCTCTCTCTCTCTCTCGTCATTCTCCCTGTGCAGCGATGAGCACCTCTTCATCTCCTTCGCATGTGCAGCAGCGAGCGTCGCTTTATCTCCGAGCTTCACTATGCAGTGAAGAGCGTTGCTTCATCTCCCTCGCACATGATAGCCGTCGGCGCTGCCATTCTTCTTCTTCTTTTTTTTAAAAAATTTTTTTGATACGGTGCTGTGTAGTGGTAGTTCGATGGAGCTATGCGTGGTGGTGAGTGCGGTTATGGTTGGGTATGGTGCTGTACGCGGTGGTTGGGTGCAGGTTGTTTAGTGGTGCATGTTGCTTGGTACATGTAGTTCTTGGGGGTTGCAAAATAGTGGTGGTACGTTTGTAGCATGGTGGTGGTGCATTTTTTACGATGGTGGTGCGTTTTCTAGCGGTAATGGTAGTGTGTTTTTGTTAATGTTGGTGGTGGTGGTGTTGTTGTTGTGGTGTTTGTGGTGGTGGTGCTGTTGCGATTGTGGTGGCGTGAGGGTGGTCGCATGTGGTAGTGGTGGAAGTGTTTGTAGCAGTGCTATGTGACCACTATTTTGATGTATGCGAGTAATTATCTGGTCATCTGTGACCAGTTGTTGTGACCAATTATTTGGTTGATTTGTGACCAAGTATTAGTGGATGATCGGGACGGGATGGTGTATTTGGTGTATGTGACCGACTATTTGGTTCATTGTGACTCATTATTAATCCGTGACCTTAAATTTCGATAATTGTCAAGAGGCTGTATGACTAGAAATTCATAATGGACATAGAGGTGGTGCTTGTATTTACACAACCCTTGACAATGTATTATGACAACAGCGGTACAATGGCAAATGTTAAAGAATCGAGGAGTCACTAGAGGGGTAAACATTTAGAATGAAAATATCATCGTTTTAGAGATATTGTTAGTAGAAGATATGTGGTTGTCAAGGCCCGTTTACTAAGAGCCGATGGCGAAGGTTTTTGAGAGACATGCAAGACATGGGGTTGCAAGACATAATACATAAACTATAGGGTAAGTGGGAGATTTGTTTGTTTTTGTGCTCATATATTACAATTTTGATGTGATGTAATAATCTTTTGTATTAATTGTGTTTTTATTTATTTATTGCATTTATTTTTTATTGAACATATGAATTAAAGTGTCTATAATCACTTGTGATAATTAAGTGAGATACCCAGGTTGAGAAGCAAATTTTGACACAACTTATATTTTGATCATAAATAATTTGCTCACAATAGATATATATGAGTTCACACTTTATGACAAGATTTTCAATATGAAAGTTTAAGACCTAAGTAGCTAACAGTTAATTGATTAATATTCAGAATTCATTATCGTTGCAATTCAGTGGAACTTATTCGAATTGTTTGAACTACTAATTAATCAACCTCGATTCACAATTAATTACTCTGATAGTTTATCAATAGTTTCTAACTTGTTTACGACCTACAGGATTTCGTGCTTTTTAATACAACAATAATATATTAATATGTGCATTTTATACACTCATCTAGACCTTTAAATATAAATATTTAAGAGTTTTCTAGGTGAATTATACCAATCTTGTATATTTATTATTTGTTAAGTGAAAAATCCATGTTTGGAAGCTAAATTGGAAGAAAGGAACGAAAATGGGCAAAAATGAAAGTAATTCAAAATTTGGAAACCGAATTGCAAGTATTCAATAGCCGTCGGAGCATAATAAGGTGATTGAAGATTACACTGGATCAGCTGGATAAGATTAGAAGACTAAGAGCTGAAATTATACATAAAAAGGACCGAAAATACCCTAGGCTTTACCAAGAAATTAGTTCTCCGTTTTGTATACTAAACATTCAAATTGGAAAAGTGATATTTCGAAAAGAATTGTAGTCATTTGTGTTATCTTTCAATTCGCCTCAATCAAATATTGGAAGAGAAAATATGACATAATATTGATGGCTACTTTGAGTCATAGCCATGCGCATGCAAAGCCTAAAAATCAGAATTAAAAGCTGAAAGTGCAACACCATGCGTGCGCAAGGAATTGTACCTTGTGTGTTCATGGCTCTGTCCGACCAGACATTTTTGCAGATTCCTTTTTTTTAGTCGAACTCTTTTGGAATCTAAATTGAACGCGATCTTGACCTAATTTTCGACTTCTCGGGAAACATTCATCATCCATCTTTAGTCTCTCATAACACATTCATAACATCAAATTCATCAAAATCAAGAGGCAAAGTCATAGTCATTTGAAGAGGAGATCATACCTTAGACTACATCAAGATCTTGAAAATTTAAAGTTTGGAATTGAAAATCAATATTTCTTAGATCAATATATGTTCCGGGTGATATTCTTTTATATTTCTTCTTGTAATTATATTATAGTTATGCCAGGCAAAGTTTCTCATGTATTAGATGAATATAAACCTTTTGTTTATTTATTTTTAATTCAAAGACTAGTAATTTAGTAATTCTTGATTTTCTTGATTAATCTTACATGCCTTGTTGAATTATTTAATTGATTGATTGGCCACCAATTAAGTAATTAATTACTTATTATAATGCTGAAAGGTTCATAATAAGTTAAAACTTTGCAAGATTAACATACAGATAATAGATTTTAGGAATCACATGTGTGAGATGTACAATCTCTTTAATGATCATATGCTTGAATGCATGCTATACATATGAATTTGGAATATGAATATTGTTGTTTCTACAATCTAGAATGTCTCTGTCGAATGTTCGACAGAATTACCTTGAATAATAGTAAGCAGATGGATCAACAGGATCGCAGTATTAATTCGAGCCCACCGAATGCACGATGTTTCCTTAAAACGAATTTGCTGCCTCCAAAAGGTGCTAAAGGCGTCCAGCAATCGTTTCCCAGGATAGAACGAATTTCGTCTCCTACGGAAGCAGCACAGCAATCTGCAGGAGTTCCAACGAACTCAATGAAGTGTATTTACTTCGAAATGAATATCAGAACGAGAGAGAGAGGATAAGATTCAATGCTGAGAATAAACGCAATGAAAATGGTGTAATTTTTCTGGCTGCGGGGCAGGCTATTTATAGACTTGTTCGTGGCCATTCGAACAACCTTCAAACCCTTTCAGAACAGTCGTCACTGTTCAGACAGTCCCCCAAAACGAACAGACAGCAAGGTTCGTTTAACATTCGACTGTTTAGACAGTTAACAGTCGG
>CAIGRB010078686.1:4473-17118 GCA_903798255.1 Fraxinus quadrangulata | reverse complement strand
AATAAGGAACGGGTCCCTCTGAAATTTGGGCTCAAAGTTGACCCATTTCTCTATATATAAACCATTTTTCTAACAATTATGACTGTGCGTGATTATGATAAAATTAATTTATCTTGGAAAAGAAAGTTAATGACAATAGGATTATCGACTTTCAAGAATGCATAAATAACACTAAACTACATAGGCTAGAATTGATGATAATAATAATAATAAGTGGATTCGAAATTCTAACACATAGTTCATCTCATATTTAATTTAAATAATTCTAGAATTTGTAGATTAGTTTAGATATAAGCAAAAAAAAAAAAAAAAATCTCTTTTCTTTTAACTATGAATTTGATTACACGTTAATACAATTCAATTTAAACTTATTTCTCGTTGGACTACAACAAGAAATAAGTTTAAATTTTCATAATATAAATGTTTTAATCAACTCTGGAGCAAGTGTTAATTTAATATCATTGTACATTTACAAGAAATTGGGTTTAAGGAATTCAAAATAAACTTCAACAACGTTACAATTGGCTAATAGGTTAATCAAACATCCTCAATGAATGGTTGAGGACATGTTCATCAAAGCTGAAGGTTTCATCTTTTCAGCTAATTTCATCATTCTTGGTATAGGAGAAAATCAAGACATGTCAGTAATCTTGGGATGATCATTCCTATCAACAAAGTTTCACCATGAATATTCTACTCAACCAACCTGCCTATCTCGAGGAATGTAAAAAGATTGATCAAGAAGAAAAAAAAAATGACTATGGAAGTCATCGCCACAAAAAAGAAGTTGGTGAATTGGTTGGAGCAATTAAGGACCAGTCTGGTAACTTGAATGATTGGAGGAGAATCAAAGATGAAATAGAAAATATTTGCAAGTGCAACGCTGAAAATCCCCTCTTCAAGCAACCAAAGTACCTAAAACAACAAAGTTACGTTAATGACTATAAACAAGCACTTATTAGGACGCAACTCAATTATCTTTCCTTTTATTTATTACACTTTCTAGATNTTGAAAGGTAATCTTATTTTCTTCCCTTTTATTTATAAAAAAGCCTTATTTAGCTTAATATTAATTTTTCCATATTATTATGTCATTAATGACTGAATTTTATTCACTTTGTAGGAACATGGTACTTCAAAACACATAAATTAACATTGAACAAGGAAAATAACGCAATCAAGTGGACCAGTTAACTTCCCAATTTTGTTCCAAATCTGCCTCCAACAATCAGACACACGTGGAGAGTCTCTATCTCTTATTTTCCATTTTATTTTCTTTAATTGATGAAAGTTTAAGACATTGATAGGAATGTCTGATTAATTATTGGTCTGGAAAATGTTTGAATTTTTTTTTGTTTACTTTGGTGTGATTGTATGGTTTCATTGTTTTATTATAGATTTTTTTTTAAAAAATATTAAAAATTTCAAAGTTTTTCTTTCAGTTTGCTTGCTCTTGTGTGTTAGTTAACCTTACGACTATGATGCATATATTGGAACTGTATGTTAGTTTATGAATTAATTTACATGATTAGATTAATTGATGTTTATCTATATAGAATTTGATATCAATTGAGCACATGAATTACGTTTAGCATTGTGAAAGACAAGTTGATTCATATTTTGATAGGTTGACATAGTTGGATTTAGATGCTCTATTGTAGGATGATATTGAGTTGAATGAGAATTTCGTGTATGCGAATTCTTGTGTAGATTGTCTAAGGACAATAAGATAAAAATTAGATAAAAATATTAAGTTAGAGGTCAGTTTTTGAGAATGAGTGTCTAATGAGAGGCAATGCACTAATAATTGCATAAATATGAAAAAAGTTGTCATGATTTATGAGTGAAACTACCCTACAAAAGATCTCAATGAGGACCTTTATTGAAAATCCTAAAAACAAAATTCAAAAAGGGATAATGCTAGTGCATGAAAGACAATATGCACAACAATTATGAAAAAGTAGGTGAATGAAATAAAAGACTCACTATATGCGTTCATTGAGCTTCAAACACTTATTTGAGAGAATTAAACATTTGATAATTACTAGACTAGTTGAGTCTTTGATTGAATTATTAAAATATAGTTGAGATATTGACTTACAATCCAAACTAGAGATGTTAAGGATTAGTATATAAATTCAACATTAGATTACACCTCGAAAAAAGAATTAAAGAATAAGTTAAGGGATGTGAATCTTGTGAGTGAAGAAAGGATATGTTAAACTATTGAAGGTCGAGAATTGAAGCAACTTGTGAATTTATAACGTTTGACTTAATTTTTCACACACACATCAACGGAGGCTGTCGTTATGACCCCAGGTTGTGGTAGCATGCATGGGACACCAAGGGCATAAGGTCTTCCTAAATTTTTTAGAAAACCAAATTAAATTTAATATGCAATCATATGTGTACAAGATGTCGTGCGAACATGGTACGAGAATTCAACAAAGAATATGAAATTCTTGATTTGGATGGAGAAAAGTGCTTGAATCTTACTATTTGATGTTTAAATGCACTTAATCCACAAGATCTAAGTGAATTTTGGTGGAATTTAATGGGAATTTACGTTTTTGGAGAGAAAAGTAAGTGGCTTAAAATCTGATGTGGAATATATCAGTTCGTGTGTGACCCTCACCTCGTCCATGCCATGCATTGCATTGTTCAAGTCATTTAATCTCAGGTTTTGCACATTGGTGTCATGTGCACACAAGGCATGTATGACCATGCATGCAGATCAAAATCTGACATATCGGAGCCCCTTGATCACTCCAAACCTCGATTTTTGTGCAAAAAGTGCTCAAATGGTTATGATGTGGTAAAGAACATGTAAATCATTTTAAATTCAATCTCACTCTTGAAAAATGAACTTTTGGTCAATTTTAGATGTGAAACCTCATTTTTGACCTATAAAAACACTATTTTCACACAAAATCACACTTTTGCACTTTTCAACTCCCAAGTATCAGGCAAAAGACAGAAAACTTGTTATGCACTTATGACCTTAATGACCTAATTAATGATGAAGACGTCTAAACTAAATCGAAATACACAAAAACCATAAAATTTCCTAATCTAACGCAAAGAAAGCTTAATAAATAAAAGAGAAGAAAATTTTGTTTGCCTTCATATAAGCGCTAGAAAGAGCTTGACCCTAGAGTTGAACATAAGAACTTGCCGACCAACCTCAAACTCCATTTCTTTAATGTGCCTATCATGCAATTTTTTATCTTTTCTTTGTGTAACTTGGCATTGTCATATGCCTACAACCTAAACTCATCAAACTCTTTTGAGTTGAAGGATTGTTGTTTTTTTTTCGTTTGACTTCATATCAAGATTTAGCGTGTGTATAGCTCAATATGCTTTGAGCTCAAGCTCAACTAGCATATGACATGCTTTTCCAAATACCAACCAATATGGTGATATATCGCTGGGTGTCTTGAATGCTGTGTGATAAGTCCATAATGCATCATCTAGCTTTCTTGAATAATCTGTATGAGATGCAATTACTGTTGCCTCAAGGATCTTTTTCAACTCCCTGTTGGAGATTTCCACTTGCCCACCTATTTGTGGATGATAAGACATAGAGACACGATACTTAACTCCATACTTAACCAATAATGTTGCATATTGGCTGTAACAAAATACTTCCCACCATCACTTATAATAGCTCGAGGAGTGTCATATCTTGAGAAGATATTCTTCTGTAGAAATATGCATGTAGGAATAATCTCGTTGCTTTCATTATAAACCATTGTGATTCCTTCTTTTTTTGGCACAACTTATATTGGACTCACCGAATGACTGTTTGATATAGGATATATAATTTCAGCATCATTAATTTCACTACATTTGTTCTCATAATCTCTTGGATCATTAGATTTAACCTGCGCTATTGCTCTACTGAATGCTTCTTCCATCATAATCTTGTAAGTGCAAAGACAATGGAGGATCCCTTTTATGTCAGTGATGGTTCATCCAATTGCTGTCCTACTATCTTGAACTACCCTCAGCAGCTAATCTTTTTCACTCTTGGTAAGAGAATTTGAGATGATAACTAGAAGAGTATTCTTCTCTCCCGATTAGGCATACCATATATAGGGTGGCAACATTTTTAGCTCAAGTTTTAGAGCTTTTTGCATAGATTATAGAGACTTGTAGGACCTTTACAAAGATTTGACCTTGGCAGCTTGAAGAATGTTGGATTTACTACCAAGTATCAACACATTCTTCTGCTTCTTCTAACTCAGATGGAAAATCTTCAGTGTACCAAGAAATCCTCAAGCGGGTCTTGATGGTGATCAAATATGAATATCTCGGCCATTGTTTAGACTATCATATCTATCTAAAAACACGAATTTGATTTAGCTTTAAATTTGAGTTCTTTGAAGACATTGATCGTTAACTCTTTTTCATTCTATCTCAATATCAACTGCCCCTTTCTGTACATCAATGAGTGCTCTTCCAGTAGCCAAGAATGAGTGTCCTAAAATGAGAGGAACATCTTTATCTTCTTAATGTCTAGAATATTGAAGCTTGCTAGGAATTTGAATTTACCAACCTTCACCAATACCCCTTGGGTGCTTGATTAATCGGTGAGCTAGTTGTAGTGAGTATTAGCTTTTGCTTCCTCCAAATATAATTTTTTGAAATGAGAAAGATGCATCAAATTAATACTAGCTCCTAAATTATATAATTGTCTTATCTATATATTTGTTACTAATATTGCAAGGAATAGTAAAACTTCATGGGTGTTTTAATTTTGGTGGTAACATGTATTAAAGGATTGCACTGCACTCTCGTGTTAGCATCACTATATCATTATCCTCTAGCTTCCTTTTGTTTGATAATATATCTTTCATAAATTTAGCATAACTAGGCATCTGGGCTAAGATACTAGTAAACGGTATGTTTATATGCAGCTTCTTGAACACCTCCAAAAACTTTGTGAATTGTTTATCTAGCTTATGTTTCTACAATCTCTATGAGAACGGGATATGAGGTATATAAGCTTTGATAGGAACGATTGCCTTAATATACGGATTGTCTGAAGGTTCTTCATAATTTTTCTCTATTGCTTTATCAGGCTGATCCACTATTTTCTTGTCGTAGTAGGTACCTTTTATATAATAGTAGCTAGTCTTTTCTCATGTATTTCTGTAACTGAACTCCATTACATATAGTGATGGCCTTTATCTATTTTTTAGGATTAGTCTATGTATTACTTGGTAAAGTACGTTGAGTTCTACCTGATAATGCTGCTGCTATCTGCCTTACCTAATTTTCTAAGTTCTTTATTGAACCCTGTTGGTTCTGAAAATTAGTTTTAGTCTTTGTAATGTACTAAGTCCTCCAATGTTAGCTTTCTCTCGAGGTTGTTGTTGGAAACTTGGTGATCTTCTTTAATGATTCCGCCTTTATCCTTGGCCTTGATTATTAGCCCATGAGAAATTTTAATCATTCATTCGCCCTGAATTATATGTATTGGAGTGGGTTGTTTTGCTACCTTTGGAAGTTCTATACATAACTAACCTTCTCATGATAGAACACATGCGTGGAGGCTTAATGGCAACTTGCAGTTATATATTCTGCCCCATATCCCTATGCAAAACGGGGTAGGATGGTGTACTATCACCGTATGAGAGAGGTTTTCTAGTTTCTTTATTATTACCTCTATCTGGGATGCTAATGTCATCACTGCATCAATATTGTGAAGTGCATTATTTCTTAAGAGTCTCTTTATCGATTGGCCACATAGCCTGATTCTCTCCAATTCTTTCATAAAGATCATAGTCCTCGTTGATATGCATTATTTTCATCACCGATCTACCACTGAAGCTTCTGCCATGTTACGCTATTCTAGAAGTAACCCTGAATAGAAAATGTAGACCTAAGCTTGTTAGGAACATCAAGGTTGAGATGCTTCCTAAACAAATCCTTGAACATTTCGCATGCGTCAGGATAGATCACGAGATCCCTTCGTTAGAAAGTATGTATTCATTTCTGATATGATGAACTCGAGATGGTGAAAAGAATTTTATTCTAAATTTCTACGGTATATCTTTTCAAGATGTGATACTCTCGACATGTAATGGGTTTAGCCAATATTTTACAATATTCTTCAAGGTGTTAGGAAATAGACACATTCAGATGGCATTCACTAACATCCATTCATGATTAATGAGTTCACAGAGCATCATGAAAGCTCTACAGATGAGATTCATAGTTGCTTTCTTTAAGAATCTGATATCTTAATAATTTTGAAATAAATTGACTAAATTTGGTCAAAGATGAAAATTATCCTGCTCGAAAGGAGGATATATATTGGTAGGTTGCATAGGAACTAGAACGGTAATCACATAATCCCCAACTAATATTTCGCCCTCATTGGCAACTGTTCTCAACCAAGCTGGTTGAGGTAGCGGTAAATGATTCGGTAAATTATTCTGATTTTCTGCCATATCTCCTGTTTCCTGTTATTTGTTATCTTTTTAGTTGTGTGAAAGTTCATTTGATCTCGATATATAGATCTATTGAAAGAAGATATTTACTTTAGATAATTAATATCTATAGTATATTCTCATTATAATATCTTTCAAAATATTAAGAACCAATCTCAATCGATTTTATAGCGGACCATGATCTAAAAGGGTAACATTCACTTATACCCACTTAAAAATAATATTTCATATTATATTATGTCATTCTATAAACATTAGCAGTACTATAAAAGGGGAGAAAAAACACCAAAAATACCGTTTCTAATTTTGATAAATTACAAAGTTTTAGACTGTCTAACATGAAAGATATTACACAATAATCTTAAGAGTACTTGAAACAAAGCATGAACCTCAAGAACTTCATCAAGGAAAATATGGCCCATATCCATTAGGCATCTCAAAGCGACATATAGGACAGGAGTGACTTTTCTTTAGCCATTTTAAAATGCAATCGCCGTGAAAAATATGGGAACATGGCAGAGTTGAGACCACAACCCCCATTGGGAGTTCCTCGAGGCATACTGAACAACTCTCAACCTCATCGCCATCCTTCCTTGGCAGCGACACAATCGCCTCCATGCTTGCAGGAACCATGGGTATATCACCACGAATTCGTCTCGACTGCAACAAACTTTCATCTGCAATGTAAAATATATACTTCGTTATCCTAAAAACTAATATTGATTTCGCATGGCCCATTCTACCTATAGCTCGCGCATGGTGAATTCCTTCATCAGCAAGTTGTTCTTTCTTGTACCGATCACTCATGCCATATGTTTCTAGTTCTTCCACTAGTCGTTGCTTTAACTCATCGTAAGCCGCTGTGAAATCGACACAAGTAAATCTTGATACCGCTGGTTCATTATATTCCCTTGTAAGAATACATCCATCATCTAACCATCTTTTTATGGTCTGAAAATTGAATTCCAGTAGAACATCCATTGTTGATGAGGATTCATTACGCAACATTGGATCTGTCTCTGACGAAAGCCTTACATCTACGAATGCATCCCAATTGGTGTACTCCATGGTCAAGAAATAATTGATCTTAATCAATTATAAGTATCTGTTGCAAGAACATAATATATGAGGCTCATGTTTCCATCAATAAACTATGATGAAGTTTCAAAGATATTAAATCCTGATTATTCACGGATTACACTTGAGAGCAACCATAAGCAGCCACATCAAAAATCAACAATTTAGAAAAGTAAAAAATAAATAAATTATTTGTATAATTACCATCAAGAAAATCGCTGTCGCTAGAAGAAAATCGCTACAAAGACAACAATTTTCTAGCAAAACAATAATACAAATAAATTCTAAAAAGCTAGAAGATGAGAATGGCGATAAATGGTGACAAAATGAGTGAATTCAACATAAAGCCTGGTTTCACACAAATAAATCTGATACTAACCTTCCAGATTGACTTGCCTTTGCAGAAACCACCGCAATACAAGACAATTTGGTACCGAGGGGATGATGAACAGTGAACATGTTCCCCCTTTTCCTCCCCGACGATAAAAAACCCTTGGCCGCTTTTGCTCTATCAATAAAACTGGTTATTAATATTTTAGATATGGGTCCACTATAAAATTGATTGGGTCTTAGAACTGGATACGCCCTCTTAAATGGGCTTTAGATGGCGGATAAGCTTTAAAATGTATTGCCCATTTTAAAATAACTAGTGGTTTGCACATGCAATTGCATGGTTTGTATTTTCTTGAAGGTAATATTAGCCTGTTTATTGGTAAAGAGGGATAATTGTTGATAGGAATTTTACTTGTTGCGATGCTTAGGTTAATATGAAATATACATTTAAGAAGGTAAATGCTTGCTCGAAGTAAAAGTTGCTTATATTATTGATAGTTATGGTACAAGTAGTCGCTCACTGCAGCTTGTAGTATGTACATAAGATAAGCAAAAGGGATATACTTAAATTAATCAAATATATAATGCACGTGCATATGATATGATATGATGACAACTGAATTTCTACAGGTAGAAAACGTATATCAAGTAACATGAGAAAGAGCAAAATTGTAAAAACCTGACCTCAGGTAATCGGGAAGCAAAATGTTTAATATAATCCCTTCCTATATTCTTCGCAATACTGTCTAATAGATAAAGTGATGGTAGTCTTTGCTCGCAATGAACCTGTCAACAAGCAGAAAAAACCTGGATAAGAAGAATGTTGAAAGCACTGCGTACCAGTGAAAGAAATAATAGGCTACATAGAGCACGTAAGGACAAGCAGGAAAAAAACACCAGATTCCAATCTTTAAGAGTGGAACAAATTACCAATTCAAAATGAAGTTCAAATAGTAACCTACATAAAAGTTTTTCTGGAATTTATTAACCATGAAAGAAACATAAGATCTCCTTGTCAATAGTTGAAAATAACCAAATGCATAAAATTTTGGATAATTCAAATTTCCATATCCCATGAAAAGAGTACACCACTATTTACAAACTGGAAATTGCTCAGGTTTGCATCATATTGTATCACACTATTCAGTTCCTTTACGTAAGTAATCAACTCAAATGTTCTTCAGTAAACACATACATATTGAGTATGTACTACCAACTTTACAATAATGGACATCCTCTTCAAGAATACAGGAAATTGAATTAGAAATAAATCTTCACCACGTATACAAATGCTGACCGCATCATTTATCAATTAGAAGAATGATTGCAAAGAATACAACAGAAGTTAAATAGAAAAATTGCTCAAAGGATTACAAGAGGAATTTTATATCTTACAAAGCCCAAAATCAACATTTAATTTACTCCTCTGATGAAAAGTCGAAATAAGTGCAGACTAAGAAGATGCGGTAAAGGAAATACAGAGAGGTGGAAGCTTCACAATGGCAATATCAGTGTTAAAATCAGGAGCCATTTTTTGTGGAAGAATCAGAATAGTTTTCCTTTACAGCTACTTATTGGTTGAGGAATTTTAAAAACATCACAACTTTTTGAAAATGAAAGAAAATCCCAAATTTTTTTATATTAAACAAATGTAATATAGAACAAATGTAATAATTAATACAAAGTGAAAACTATTTCACTCAATACAAATCTACCAAAACCCTTATTAAGATCTGAACCACAAAATCAAATGGCAAACTAAGACAACTAAAAGTGTAAAACCAAAAAACAATTCCAATAAAGTAGTTGCAGAAACGGTGCGGAAGAAATTTTCAATCTCTTCTCTTTTGGAATCGTCGAAGAAGCCTGAACAATCGATTTACTAAAGCCAAATAGAAAAATTAGAAAAAACAAAAAACAAAACGATTATAGAAAAACATTCTAACCGCAAACAAATCACAAACAAAAAGAACACGATCTGTACAAAATTACCCGTCGATAAACGAAAATCGGCTACCGTAATATGAAGAGATGAACGGAAGTACTGACGAAACGACGAAAGCACCGGGCGAAGGACTTAGGGCTCCTCTTCAGTGGTAGACGGGAATGTGTTCGTGTTATTAATAAGGATTATGCTACACAAACANGGTCCAAGTGAAATAAATCCTCAGCCTTCTTCCATGTTGAGGTGGTCCAAAATAAACGGCTGCACAAATGGAACAAGCAAAATACCTAGCCCAACAAAAATCATAAGACTAGGGTGCCCAAAAGGTAATGTGGAAAGAGGTAATTAGTAGCAGCCCATAGAAGTATAACCATAACCAAACGGGAAAAATTCATGGATCAGGTATTATCTATCATGAAATCAAAAATCAGGCCCCAAGTTTTAAAATTGCAACAATCAGGTTTTCCATGAATTAATTAATTATATTTCACAATTATTTTATTAAATTGTAATATAATATAATTAACCCACCATATCTCCACCTCCAACAGTTCTACTGCTCCGGGCCGTTTCGGTGGCCGTTCTACTCCGGATGTCACTTTATTTCGGCGACTGCTCCGATTTCGACAATGTTAAGATCACAATTATATACAATTTGGTCACAATTATCTAATTAATTAGTTAAAATTTAATTTTCGGTCAAAACTTATCAAATTATTGGTCACAAGTTTTTTCTCGATCATAAATCAAAAATTTTATAAGTCACAAACTATTTCTCGACCACGAATCAAAATTTTATATGTCACATATTATTTATTGGTCACGAATCGAAAATTTTATTGGTAACAACTCATTTATTCATTACAAATTCTCGATCACAATTTATCAAGTTATTGGTCACAAATCAAGAATTTTATAGTCATGAGTTATTTTTTGACCACTAATTAAATATTTTTATAGGTCACAGAATGAAAAAAATCAAAACTTTTATTAATTACAACTTCATAAATTGTGAGTCATAGTCACAATTTTTAAGTCGCATATTATTTATTTGTTAAAAATTAACCAATTATTGGTCATAATTGGTTACAAACACCCACCCCATCTCATCTCATCTCATCCCACCCAAGACCAACGCTATGACCACCTCCACCGCTCCAACCACGACACAGCATACATCACACAACAACCACCACTACACTGCACACCTCCACCGCCACGACACAGCACAAAGCACTGCTGTAAAAAAAACCAATGAACCTCCACTGTCACCGCCACAGCACCGCACACGATCACTTCCATCGCATACAGTACCATACGATTCAGTCAACCATTGCACCTACAGCACCACAAAGTACATCATCATCGCACCCACCACCGAACCATCATCACCACACCACTCAAAAATAAAAAAATAAAAAAGGCGGGATGGGGGGGGGGAGAGGGAATAAGAATGGATCTACACTCCCGAACTGTAGCAACGGTCCGACGAACAACTCCACGATGGAAGTGCGTACAATAGGAGGGCGCACAACTCCACCCTTACCACACCACTCACCTGACCGCCTCACTACACTACACACCTCCACCGCACCAAAGCACATCACCACACACATCACCTGATCTCCGTTCCTACCACCGCACCGCACACCGCCACCACCATAGCACGTCGCACCTCTACCACCTAACCGTCGATGAGCGCAACGATGTCGCCGGTAGAGACTGGAGGCGTCGTCGATGAAGGTTGGTAGAGAGAGAATAGAGAAGGCGGAGAGGAGAGGAGAGGAGACGGAGAAGACGAGGGAGAGAAGACGGAGAGATGGAGAGAGAAAAAAATGGAAATGGTTTCTAGGGTTTGTGATGAAATTGATTAGAGTTTTAATATAGTACCTGATTTTGAATAAATAAACTTTAAACGTGATTTTTAAAAAGAAATCTTTAAACACCCGGATTTATGTAATTTCCACTTTAACCAATTCCAATGTGAAAGGGACAACACTGATTCTTTTCATTTTTTGTTGATTTAGGTTATGTTTTCATTTCATTTTAGTTCGTTTAGGTTTTTATTATTGGGTTTATTTTGAATTCTTACAATTTTAGTTTATCTCGACTAGGCTTTCGTTTTAAATCCTTATAAATACAGGGTTAATTCTTCGTTTTTAATCATACTTGAAGTAATACAATTTTCTTTAATTTTATTTTCCTTCTCTGGTGGATTCCAGTTTTGTATTTTTAAGGTTTTCACTTGAATTCCTTATTCCACGCTGAATCAGAAAGGAAGGAAAAAGAAAGAAATAGAAAAAATCCAACAATTATTCACAGACAAAACCAACATAGGCACTGTTCATCTTCTTCATCATCTGCCCTATAAGGTTAGTTTCTCCATTAAATCTTATATTTCACTAGTTTGAAAATGCTAGTTTATATAATCTATGATTTTTACATGAAATCCTGATCAATCAAGCAATTTATGCTTCTAAAACATGTATTGGAGTGTGAAATAGAAAATAGAAGTGGCAGTCGTTAATGAAATAGAGGCCACACGAGCGCGATGATCTGTTTCACAGACAACCTAGACATCAGGCCTTATGATAACAAACGGCACATACGTTTGTGTGTGTCGTCGGTAACAGATAGCCCAGTCGTCTGTTAACAAATAAAAGACAGCCCAACTACAGTTGGGCCCAATTTTTTGTTTTCGATTTTCAATTTTTATAAATAAAAAAATTAGTTTTTAATTCTTTTACTTTAAATTTAACTTTTATTCCTTTTTATAGTTTTTCTTATTTTACAATTTCTTTTATTTTAATTTTAAAGTTAATTATTATCGTT
>CAIGRB010078675.1:29754-43412 GCA_903798255.1 Fraxinus quadrangulata | reverse complement strand
TTAATATCACACTGACCAACTGTTTCGATATCTTATGCTACAAGATCGATGTCACAAGTGAAACTAAATAGCAAACTTAGATCGAATTATAGAAACTAACTAAGAAATTAATGGAATTCTCAAACGTGACCACTGACGACAGTTATAGATGGCAACGCATTCCAAAGAGTAGGCAACTTGTTATCTTCTCCATTATCTCGAGCACAGTGCAAGTTCTCTACAACTTTCCATTGCTATTCCTCAAGACGACAACATTCCGATAGTAGCAGAAGTTGAAGCACCTTCCACCATGTACTCACTATTAAAAATGAATTTACATTAGAATTATACATGAATGATTGATATTGAATTGATAGCTTAAATCCAAATAATAATAAAACAATAATCATCACTATACCAATGATGAGAGAAAAAAATAGGAAAGAGGGAAGAGAAAGGAGAACTCTAGGGTTGTGTGAAGGAAGCACAGTAAACAGAGTTGGTTGTGTAAGAAATGGAGTGAAGAGGCAATTGAAGAGAGAAAAAATGTCAGAGACGAGAAATGGTTGCGTGAATGAGATATTTTTTATAAAATCAGCCCGCGATTTGACCATTAAGCCCTCGAGAATTAGTAATGTAGTATTGAAGGGTAAAATGGAAAAGAAAATAATATCATCAATGAACAGTGAACGTTTTGTCTCACATGAAACAATGATATGTGAAAGGGAACTCATGAATGAATAGTAAAAGTAGGATCCTCTCTTTTAAGAGAGTAGAGAAATACAAAAATATTCTTCATTTCAAAGTTAACCCATTTAAATTTCAAACTTGGGGTTGAGAGGATTTCTTCTTTTGTCAGGATCTGTGAATTATTGGGGGTATGTAAGGATTTTTTTTCATAGACTACCCCCGTAAGAAATTCTCACGTACCTCACATCTAGGTCCTTGAGTATTTCTTCACAGATCGTGAAGAAATCTTTTAGAGATCCCTATGCCAATCCACTTCTCCAGCTCCCAAAATTGATTTTTTTTTTTTTATTTGTTTGAACCTTTAAATATCAAAACAAGTTAGATTTTAATAGATAAATTTAGGGATTCGCAATTTACATTTACCATTGTTATATTTGAACCACTATTAAAATTTTAAAATTTGTAAAAAAAAAAAATTAATTAAAAAAATGCTATTTTCGTCCACGTTGCATTCCAATAAGGAGCCGCTAAAATTTATGTAAATTTACTTAAATAGACATATATAAAATTAAATACAAATATATCGTTCTAAATTCATCCGTTAATATTCATTTTCATTAAATTCCTTTGAACTGTTTTATGTTATTTTAGAATTTATGTTTAACTTAAACTCTAATAATCATAAAATATAATCTTCGTAATCATAAAATATCATTTTCAACTGAAATCAAAATAACAATAAAAGGATTACCATTAGAGGAAATACACGAAGACATAACAATGTATGAAAAAGAACTTGAAAAAGTAATGAATACGTTTTATTGTGAATTTGAAAATTTTAATATTACTATTAGAGGAAATACGTGAAAATAAATTTTAAAGGTTTTTATTTTTTCTTTTTGAAAGAATAAAATCTTGCAGAATATGGGAGTTTTGCCCCATCATTAGTGGCTTTTAGCTCTACGTAGAAGCATTGCTTTCTCAGTTACTTTACATTAAGGATGTATTTAGAGTAGATGAATATACAAAATTTGTGTAGATCTATAATATTTAAATGAATGAATTTAATAACGACAATATTAGAATTTGACGTAGATGAAAATAATAATTTTTTAAAATTTTAATATTTCAATAAGGTTAAATAAAGAGTATGATGAATATATAATAATTGTAGATATAAATAGCGACATCCTTCCAGTATTGTTCTTATTAAATTAATTAATTTAAATGCTGTAAATCAACACCACTATTTTTATATATCTGACCGTGAGCAAAAGTAGGGTCCCCACACGTGTGTTGGCGAAATTGCCTTCATTCCATATTCATATTTAATTATTTATTGATTCTTCCTTTCAATTATTATTTACTATTTTTGAGCTGAGAATGGATTTCGTGGATGTTAAGGATTAGCAGTCACTAACAATTCTTTTTGGCTAATTATCCGATAAACAATTATTTAGCTTCTCATTTGACTTTTGTCTCTTTCGCTTCTGCGCATTTTCGGTGCGCTCCTCTTTTTCTCTTCCTTTGATTCTTCCTCTTTTCATTGGAAAATTTTGATTATTGTTTATAATTGTCATGATTAAAATCATCCCTGTGTTAATCCTTGATTAATCATGATTAAGCTTTTCATAAATTAAATGATTATCTTCATTTTCTTCTTCAATTCTTATTTCACTTATTGAAGAGATTTTCACATGCAGATAATTAAATTCATTTGCCTGTAGAAACTACAAAGATTTTTGAGAATTTAGGTAAAAAGGTTAATAATCTGTAATGTGTGTGTTTGTATATATTCATGTATAGGTTAATAATCTGTAATGTGTGTGCTTGTCTATATTCATGTATGTCTGCGTTGAATTAGATGAAACTTTGAGAAAGCTGATGCATGTAAATTTTAATTTGATCAACAATTTATTATTATGAAAAAAAATCATAGAAAATCCCAATAAATTTTCTTGAATCCCAGGTCATTCCTCGGAATTTTACGAGAATGGAGGATGCTAAAGATTTCAAAGAACATGGTCCTCCTGAATCTTCTCTTGGACCAATATTATCCTCTCCAGACAAGGATCAATCACCTAATGCTTCTCCGACAAACCAAGATGGTAATGGAGAAGTGGAATCTAACACTCGGGGGCCACTGATCGATGTTTTTAAATTAGATCCTTTATGTGTTGCTTTTGATGACGAAAGTCCAAAACTTCTGACAGAAAATCCATTTGCCACTTCTTATGTTACTGCTGACGGAATAGGTTCAGAACATAACTTTGGCGTACCTTTAGTAGTTTCACAAGAAGCCACACTCGTAAAATCAGAGAATGATGTACAACTGGAGTATCACGAAATTAAGAATTCAACAATTCTTTCGGAATCGAATTCATTTACATTGGTAACAAATGCCCATGATGCTTCACCAAAATCTTTAGATAGTGCTCTTGATACTCATAATGTTGAACAAAATGATGCTTCTAATGGGCCTCAAGTTGAGCATGAGGCCTCAATTGCAGTAGCTATGGATCAGGACATAATTAACCCTCAGAAAGAAGAAAATTTAGAAGCCAAAATTGTTTTGCAGCCATCTTCAGAAGATGATAATAAAAATTCAGCTCAAACAAGGAATGATACAGTTGCTACTCTTATAACTGAAGTTTCTGTTAATTCTGACATGACAACAAAAGCCATGGAATGCGATAAACAGCAGGGAAATATTGATATAAATAGAGGCCAAATTGATACAGCTGCACCTTTTGAATCTGTTAAGGCTGCTGTTTCGAAGTTTGGGGGAATTCTTGATTGGAAAGCCCACCAAGTGCATACTAAGGAGGTATAATCTTCTCACTCACTCTTACCTTTCCACAACTGCGTTTGAACTTTTCATCATACACTTGAAATAGCTTTGAAAAGGTGAATTTTACATATCACTATATATGTTGTGCTGCACAAATTAATTGCGATTCAGGTTATCAAGAAACAGAAATTGGTGCACGTTTCAAATTTAATGTACAAACGTCCATTTACATAATTACTCGTGTGAATATGTTATCCTGTGTTGTCTCTGTAAGTAGCTCAAACTGTTTTATAACCTGTGAAAAAAGTTGACATTCCTACACACCGGCTTTCATGTGAACGTTGCTTATAACATGGCATTCAGTATACCTCTAACTGGGTCTGGTTTCCCATGCAGAGACGAAAGTTCATAGAACTAGAACTGGAGACAGCCAAGGAGGAGATTCCGTTGTATAAAAAACAAGTTGAGGATGCTGAAGTGGCTAAGATACAAGTTTTAAAAGAACTAAACAGCACTAAAAGACTCGTAGAAGAGTTGAAGCTTAATCTGGAAAGAGCACAAACAGAAGAACATCAAGCAAAACAAGATTCTGAACTTGCAAAACTTAGAGTGGAAGAGATGGAGCAAGGGATTGGCGATGAGGCTAGCATTGCAGCCAGGGCACAGCTTGAGGTTGCTCGAGCCAGGAATGCAGCCGCTGTTTCAGAGGTTAAAACTGTTAAAGATGAATTGGAACAACTAAGGAAAGATTACACTTTGATGATAACTGAGAAAAATGCTGCAGTGCAGAAGGCGGAAAAAACTGTTTCTGCAGCAAAAGAACTTGAAAAATCGGTGGAGGATCTGACAATTGAACTCATTTCAGCGAAGGAATCATTGCAATATGCCCATGATACACATCTAGAGGCAGACGAACACAGAGTTGGTGCAGTTGTGGCAAAAGTGGAAGACACTCTGAATTGGGAGAAGGAATTAAAGGAGGCAGGCAATGAGTTAGAGAAACTAAACCAGCAGATGTCATTGGCCAAGGATCTGAAATCAACATTGGATACTGCTTCGGGATCACTAGAGGATTTAAAAGCTAAATTGGCAGCTTATATGGAATCAAACTCACAGCAGGAAACTGTTGAAGAAGCAAACCTGACAGATGCACTGGAAGATCCAGAGACAAAAACACATGGTTATATTAAAGCAGCTGTTGCCTCTGCTGAGAAGGAACTTAAAAACACGAAGCTCAACATTGAGCAAGCAAAAACTGAAGCTAACATCTTGAAGGTGGAATCCACATCATTGAAGTCAGAACTGGAGAAAGAAAAATCAGAAATTGTCACCTTTCAACAGAGAGAAGGAATGGCGTCAATTGCAATTGCATCTCTTGAAGATGAGCTGACAAGGATAAAGTCAGAGATTGTCATTGTTCAGAAGAAGGAAAAAGAAGAAAGAGAGAAGAAGATGGAACTTCTCAAGAAACTACAAGAGGCAGCTCAAGATGCAGAGAGGGCAAGGACACTTGCCCAACTGGCTCAAGAACGGCTTCAGGAGGCAAATGAAGAAGCTGAAGAAGCAAAAGCAGGAGCAACTACCATGAAAAGTAGATTATGTATGGCTCAAAAGGAAATAGAATCAGCTAAAGCTTCAGAAAAAGTGGCATTAGCAGCTATCCATGCTTTGCAAGAGAGTGAATCTGCTACCAACGATGAGGATTCACCTGCTGGTTTGACACTTTCTTTAGAAGAATATTATGATCTTAACAAGCGGGTCCATGAGGCAGAAGAGCTAGCTAACATGAAGGTGGCTGCGGCTATCTCCCAAATTGAGGTAGCGAAAGAGTCTGAGTTAAGGAGCTTGAGTAAGCTGCAGGAAGTAGATCGTGTGATGGCTGAAAGAAAGGATGCTCTAGAAGTTGCACTAAACAAGGTTGAGAAAGCCAAGGAAGAAAAGTTAAGAGTAGAACAGGAGCTAAGAAAGTGGAGGGCTGAGCATGAGCAAAAGCGGAAAGTTGAGGAATCTGTTCCAGGAGGGGTAAACCCAAATGGAACTCCAAGAACAAGCTTTGAGGAAAAAAATGAACCCGAGAATTTGGTTAGCCCAACTAATATTCAGCTTGGGGAAGGTCCTAATCCACATACGAATAACACAGAAACTGATTCATCGCGAGAAGTAAAAGCTACCCATAAAAAGAAAAAATTCTTCCCACGGATCTTCATGTTCTTTGCGAGAAAGAAGGCACCGTCATCTAAGTCGAAGTAATATTCTGTTCATACTCCTAGAAATAATCTTCTTGTTATTAATTTTGTGGTTATTTTTGCGTACCTCCCTTTGTCTATCGGGTACCCGCAGTTCTTTGGTATTGATGTGAGTACATTATGTCAGTCTATTTCTGTAAATGCTGAGTATTGTTGTCTGTAGAATGAATTGATCAAATTGACTTCTGGGTTCACATTCAAAGGATGAAAAAAGTTTAGCCCGGTTGGAATTGAAGTCCAGCATAAAAAAAAATTGGTTTTTTTTTTTTTTTTTCTGAGATTTCTCTTCCAGTGGAAATATACACTTATCATCTTGTTATTTCATATTTGTTATGTTCTGCCAAGTGGATTGTCGACTCAAAAGCACGATATTTGTCCTTCACTGAGAGTCTGGGGACATTGAATCTTAGTTTTGGTATTAATAAATAAATTCCAGGTAACACACAGTTATCCTATATTCAAGGCAAAATCGGTTGAAATAAAACGATTTTAAAAAGTTTCCTGGATAATACAAATTGCTCCTTGCAACAGGTAACTTCACCTGTTACGGAACAGAAATATGACATAGGAACCAATTGCAGTCTCTGAAGATTTAAGAACCAGATCCAGTAAGTGTTTGAATGATTGTTTTATGCCAGGGATTGGAGAGATGCTCTATGAGATTGTCAATGGGGCCAACATGAGTAACGTTAGCTTGAATGAAAATTCCGAGCATGGCCACCATTGCTAACCGTCCTACAAAAATAAAAGGGAAAAATGGAACAAATAGGAAAGTGTTAAATATAGAACAGAAAAGAGAGGCGAAGAAAGAAAGTCACAAGAAGCCAAATAGACCATTTTTAATCTCTTTCAGCTTCCATTCTTGAGCATTCTTTATATCTTTAGCAAGACCAAGAGGATTTAGCAAAGGACCTCCAGGGTACCTGTTGAATACACAATAAAACTTTAGAATTTAATTTTTGAACCATTTTTAGTAAAATTATTGTTTTTTTTATATCAATTTAATCTACAACATACCCGTCAAATGCTTAATAAAGACACTAATTACTAATGCAAATGAAGATTACCCAGGTTCGAGCCCTTCTAGTGCTGCTTCTAACCCGAAGAAAGACCCCTCTTTAGCTTGAGATCCAGGATTTCTGAAATCCATGTATCTTTTGGTTTCAACAAATCTGCATAGATATATAAGCATAGACTAATATATATAAGAAATTGTATCTCTGGACTAGGATTTTAAAATGCCATCACACCGTATTCTAAGAAAATTAGGATTGTACCCCATTAATAGAAGCTGAATAATGACTAAAGTTCTGGTGCTAGCAAAATCAAACTTGGTTGCACCGGCTTCATACCACACTGGCAGATTGCTTATTCCTGTAACGCGTAGTAGCTGTGGATTGAAATTAAATGGTAGTTCAATTTGATGCACAAGTTAATAAAGGAGAATTGAAACACTAGCAGCGAATTATTATGGTTTTAGTCACTTACATCAGTAACAAGAATCCCAGCAACTCCGGCCATGGCAAAGCGTGCATGAACAAGTTCTGCCTGGACATACCACTTTAAACTTTCGGGATCTTCACCGAGTCCAAGGGGATCAAACCCAAAATCCCCAGTAAGTCTACAAAAACATTGATCATTTTAATGGAGCAAGTGTGGACATGATGTACCTTAACCTTATACAATAATATTTAAAAGAAGGGCAGGGTGAGGCTCACGTTCCATCGAGATAAGGTGGAGGGTCGAGGCCAGGAAGCCATGTTGGGCGGTTCTGGGCTCGAACTACCACTCGAGGGTGGTGCGGGGAAGATCCTATTTCCGCAAGCCAGTTATTTGTTGCACCAAATGCAGTTTTATGGCTGCTCCTTCCAGGGAAGGGGGATGAACTAGCATGCGCCAGAATTTGAAAGCCTCTCCCCACTGCAACGTCCATCTTGCTTTTTTTTTATTTTTAATCAATATCCTGCAAATTACTTAGGTAGGGGTAGGGGACGTTGTAAAATTCGGACCACAACACTTCTTGCGATTTACTGCATGACAAACATGATAGGATGGGCCCACTTATCTTTTTTTGAGCCCTTGGTTTGTTTTCCACTTCATCATAGTTGATTATTATATTAATTTTATAAAATGTTTGTCTCTTAGACAAGAAATATGTTTGTAATCCACTTATTTCATGTTTGGTGAAAAAGGGTAAGATAATACTGGATAGTGTTAAGGAAGAAAATAAACTAAAGTCTTTCTTCCAATTCTAACCGGTACTTGTGTATAAAATATGCATGGATCCAGCAATCTCGGAAGCAACATTGTCTTCTCACAGTAAGCACAAATGGGACAGTCAGTCTATTATTCTATCCGATCTCCTTGCTATGGCTACTTCCGTTTATCCTTATTTTTTTATTTTTATTATTATTATTATTATTATTTTCATACAAGAAGACATGCAAAAGCAGTACTGAGACCATGAGCTTTCTCCTGTTATTACAACAACAGTAAGATTGCTGGTTTAACCTAATAACTCCAAAATTAGACGTGAAGATTTGTCAATTCAACCAGCAGATAGAAAGAATTCAATCCTCACTGTACTGAGTCAAACAAGAAACACTATATTCTGACGAGTATAGGCAATAAACCTAATAAGGTGCACAAGTGAACCAAAAGGCTTTTGTTTACATGAGCAACCGCCTGCTAGATGCACTATTAGATCGAACTTTTGTTGGAGTTGATCACTTCAGATGAGTTGCTGAATGCAGAACTCTCGTGCATAAAGTAACTATTAATGATAAAATCATCTTACAGATGACATTTTTGAGATTCAGTCTTCAAATGTTGAAAATTCTATGTTACACATTAAATTTGTCCAGTCTATAGAAGCAACCAGGTGCCACTCCAACTTACTATTCTCAATGACGCAAGATTTTGGCATTTCTAGAACTAATAGTCTAATACCATTAAAATATGCCCTAGAAAGTTTTTGAAGTTAATGATACAAGTAAAAAGGAAAGGGAGGTTGGTAAAGGGTAAGCACACAGAGTTATCAGTAGTAATGTGACAGAATTTTGCATCAATTATGTTAAGTTGGTTGTGTGTGGAAAACAGAGCAAAGCAGCTACAGAAGTTTGAATAAATAAGGAAAACAGCAGGGGAAGAGCAGAATTAGAAATATTTTTTGCTACGGAGAATTTCTTTTTTCAGAGTTCCTATCCATACATTCTTCTTATGAGTTACTATCCAAATATCAGCTAACTTGGACTGTATTAGGGCATTTCCTATTCAATTAACCAATGCGCGCTTAATCTTTGCATAAAACATGGAATCAGACTGGAGGGTGGTCGCCCCCCTCCATTTGGCTCCGCCTCTTTTCAGAGAGCTCTCTAGAGTAATGTTCATTCTAGTCGTTCCAATGGTTTTCTTTTTAGATGACCCAACTTTATGCTGTAAAATAGTCTACCTTGAAATTACATGAACTGAGATTTCATATGAGGTACACATCATAAGTCTATTTGTCTGTTCTCGTCCTACTCTTCAGTAAATAATTGTAACAGTAAAAATATCAGACATTAAATGATCTTTTGGTTCATACTCCCTCCTCTTATTCAGGCAACATCTTAGTTTTACGTAATTTAGCTTTGTAATGTTAAATATATTTGATTCACATATTTTTCTCCCAAACAGCATAGTCTGTTCCAGAGGTTGCAACCTTGAAGTTTGTTGGAATTAGATTTCCAAGATCCATCTTTGGGCCTATTTTGACAATGATTTTATCATCAATCATTGCCACATAAAGATCAGAATCAGAAGCCATAATCTGCACTTTGCTACTTGGTGAGATGCCATTCCTTGACCTAATCAATGACAGTTTAGAGATTTCTTCCTTCTTTCCCCAATCAAAGAAATGATCATAAAACTGCACAACAAAATGAGTAATCTTCAGTTAATGGTAAGGTTGTAAACAAGTCTGTTTTAACCAAGAATTTGAGCATTCAAGTGATTTACATTTAGAAATATCTTGATGAGCAGAGTCAATGTTTAGATATGTAGAGAACTCAAACAAAAGTTAAGCCTGGAGAAGTTGTAGATGGAGAATTTACCACTGATGGAATCCCTGGATGAGTGAGAATGTAAGCATATCCTAGACTGACTTTTTCTGCTGGGAATGGCCAATTTTTCTGTGTAGATCCAGTATCATGATTGTCAATAAAAGTAACAGCATTCCGAGGCAAAATCCCTATCATTCCAGGTGGTCTTTTATTAGAATCCTTCAATCTCCACAGTTCTCCCTGCACTGCAGCTTGAAGAATTCCCTTTGTTGTGAAATCGAAAGCTGTAACACTGCCTCCCGAGTTCTGAACCCACTGCACGAGTTCGTTCCGATGCCTGTCCTGATTGTAATCCGGCTTCCCATCCTGCCCATAGGAAAGTGAATTCCAGAGTTCTCCAACTGCAAAATCCGGCGAAGTGTTTTCCATATAGATTTTGGTGATACTCGCGGAATATCCCCTGACAAAGTCAAATCGCCAACCATCAAATCCAACTTCGGTCTTGAGCCAGTTCATCCAGTCTGATAACTCCTTTTGTACTCTTGGATTAAGATGGTCTATGTCTGGAGCAGGTTGAAAGCCATCTCCGGTATCAGGATTCCCGGAGCCATCCGAATACTGAGTGTCATCTTTGCAAATGAATGATGGCCCCCAGTCGAGGCGATCATCAGAAGTCCCTCCCTCAAAAATGCAATATATACCTCTCCCGTCTTGTTTATCAGCACATCTGTGGTTTATTACTATATCAGCAAGGCATTTGATACCCTTGTCGTGGAAACCCTTAATTAATGACTTCAGTTGCTGTTCATTTCCATATTTGGATGCATCAAGATCATACAATCTTCCTGGCATATAGCCTGGAAAATAAGGACGAATATCTTATATTATTAGCATTCCACCATATCAAAATGTTTAAAATTCTCAGATATTTCGCAATTTTATGGAGAAATTAAGATTAAGACTGAGCCTCACAACAGCAACCCTGCGACTGAGCGCAAGAGGGTAATAATATGTCAATGAATAGAACAAAGCTACAAACTGACATTAGCTATGTATTGAAGCTATTGAGAAGTGAAGCCGCAAGGATTAGTCTTCGGTTCTAAAGCAAAAAATTCTACAACCAAGTCTTTTTTATACGCAGAAGAGTCCAATCAGGATACGATAGCAAGGGATGTTGTGTCCTGTCCAGCAGTGGTGCGTACTAAGTAACAAAGTTCTCTCAGAAAAAGACCAGCAAGATAATAGTAACTCACCTTGGGGTGCAACTGAGTGGGAGACTGGGGGTAGCCAAACATGGGTGACCCCAGCATTAGCCAGTTCTGGTACAAGATTGATGAGTGAGTTGTACCATCCTCCTTGTTTATTACTCGACTCCCAATTGAATCCCTAAAACACACAAAACACTCACCGTGTTAAGGGATCCCACATCGAATAAAGATAAAAATATAGATCAATTTATAAATGATTGTATTACTCTTCTTAATAAAGTTGATCTTTTAAGATAAAACATAATTCTTATTATAGTATTAGACCCATTAAACTCCAACGAGCAATTCGATCCGATTAAAAGTAAAAAAAAAATTAAATACACGAATTTCAAGATTGGTGAGAGATGGAAATCCTAGGTGGTATAAATTTGAAAATATATACCAACTTATAAATGATTGATTTACTTGACTTTTAAGAAAGTCATCAAATCTTAACACACTATAAACATGCTTTTTCCAACACAGATCGAACTTATTTAAAAGTGGGAGAGTTGCTGATTACCTGAAATAACAAGGTCGGGGTAACGAAAGCCGGAAGAAGTGAGAAAATAAGAAAGAGATAATAAAGAAAGGAGAAAACAAGAGTCATCGTTGATTCTTTTTTGCAATGACCAGGAAATACAAAAAGTATATATGGGATTTCACAGCCGGGTTTCTTGACTTTTTTGTACAAATACTCACACTGGAATTCGGATAAATTTTGGAATTTCCCTACTACATGACAAGTAACAGCTGAATCTTTATTCACAATGAGAGAGAGACATTTGGTGATGGTGGATTAAGGTATAAATTCTTATAATTACAGTGTAATTGTCATTTAAAAATCATACAAGATCAAGAACAAAACTACGGATTTAAACGAGTACTGGTCTTAAGAAAGTCAGACGTAGAGGGCACGTCGTCTTAAACTTTCCAGGATTAATGATAGCCATTTGATTGTGACTTTTACATGAATATACGATTAGCATTATGGCAGATGTCCCTTTTTTGTGAGGATTTAAATAAGATTTTTAATAAATTTTGATAAAATTTGATGAAATGCGTGGTTGAAAAGTTGTGAGTCTCATAAAATGTGTGGTTAAAATTAATTGTTAATTTTATTTTTCTTTATGCTTATAGAAATAGAATGAGCTGTAACACTGGCTACTGTGGTTGAGAGAGGGGAAGCTCTCAAAGGGGTCCCAAATGTCTAGGGAGAATGGATCGAAAATGTTGCTTCGTCGATTGTCAAAGAAGCTAGGAATTAGAGATATTTTTTGGGCCTTTTGGCTAGTTTTCTTGAATAAAGGACTCTGGATCATGATACAATTTTTCTTGGGTTGAAAAGAAATAATCTCTGAAAAAACATAGCAACTTTGAGAGAAGACGCTTACTTTTTTAAACTTCTAGAGCAACTTATGCAAAAATGGTTATGTTCGATAGAGAAAATTAAAAATATACCGTTGTAAACCCTAAGGAAAATGTATATGGGCCTCAATGCAACATGTAAATAATTCACTATAAAAAAAGAATACAAGCATCACAATTTTTTTGCTATTACGATGATTTCTTGAGCATAACTAAATAACCTAATTATAAAAGCAAGAGTAAAATCAAAAGCAAGTAAAACCTCCCTCGTGTAGTTAGCCCTTTTAGCTTGTTCATGAGGGGAACAAAGTACACAATCTTGATCTTTTATCATTCTTACAGCTGAACCCAGATCGCTGCACAAGTCGGAATAAGAATCACGTTCTTATTTTCACGTTGAATTGTAGCCCCCGTTTGGTGCAAATTTTGGGGTCAATAATGCATTTTTTTTATGTGATGGAGAATATGTGATTGAAAAAGAAAGAAATAATTGTTGTGATAAAAAATATTATTTTATTGAAAATGTGTGATTAAAAATGAGTAGAAGAATGAGAATAAAAAAATAATGTGGCTCAAACAGGGGTCTATCAATAAATTCCTTCGACAATCATTTTTTATTGATTAAATTGTCTATAATACCCTTACTTCTATATTTTATTTGTTTTCCACTTTTTAACCCAATAATTGGTATCAGAGCCTAATAATGAAACTGAAGAAATTTTTTTAAAATGAATAAAAAAGATAAAATGATGTTAGAAAAATTACAAAATGTTAATATATTAACTAATACTAATCGAATTAAATTGCAAGAATTAGCAATTAATTTAAGTATCGAATTTAAATCTTTAAGTGAAGAGATAAAATAAATAAATAATTCTCAACAATTAGTTGAACTTAAAAATAAAGTATTACAAATTTTGATAGATGAATCCCTCGAATATGAAGAAGAAAATATTATTATAAACCAATTTTTAGAACAATATGATAATTATGTTCAACCTTTAGAAAAAACAGATATTTTAAATCAAGAGGTTTTAACTCATATAAAAAATATGGAATTAAATTTAGAAATTGTTAATGATAATATTAAGATAGGACCTAAAATCTTATATAAACAAATAGAATCAAAATTTAAAAAATTAAAACATAAAGAATCTTATGTTTCAATTGAACCACTCTTACCAGCTTATATTATAGAAGAATTAGAAACAAAATTCTTTGAAACTAGTGGAGAAAAATTAGAAACATATGAATAAAGTTTAGAACAATTAGCTATTCAAATTGAGAATATATATAT
>CAIGRB010078675.1:0-14613 GCA_903798255.1 Fraxinus quadrangulata | reverse complement strand
TTTAAATAATAAAATAATATAAATCAAATATTATTTTACTAAAAGTCATATATCAGTTAGGCCCAAATCCAATCCCAAGCCCACGACCCACGACCCGTGCGCGTGTCCAGCCAGCCGGGCCGGGCCGTCCGGCTAGTCGAACGAAGGGCGACGGGGGCACACGCATGTGGATTTTGGCTCAACCTACTAGCATGTAAGTTCTCTCCCCTGCAAAGAAAATTGGTACCTCCTTGGGGTCCAAATTCAAGTCTCAAACTTAAACAATATAAAGTGATTTATATTCTTCTAACTTTTCTATGTGAGATTGGCACTTTTCAAATTTTCACCAATTCTTATTCCAATTTATTTCAACTTCCATTGCCTTAAGTTCTTATTCACCTAAAACTGGTTTTGAGAAAATAAATACATTACATTAATCTACTCATAGAGTAGAACACACTAGGCAAAAGAAATAATTTATCGAACTAACGGGACCCACTAAAATAATTGGTCAAAAGTTGATCAAACCAACTAATAAAACCTAATTTTCCAACAATCCCCAACATGAATGGAAATTAATGAAATAGACTATACAGACTCTATAGAGAGATCAGTCGGAATGTTATCGCATCCGAATATGTATCTTATGGGTTTGAACCTTCTGTAGTAGAATACTATCGAATTTACTTGCTAATCAGTGAACGCGATATCTTGAATTGTCAATCGTTGGTATAAACCAAGACAATAGTATGAACACAATAACCTCCATAACATTTTCGAGTTCTCATTATTGTGTTCATGTTGGCCTTGAACAACTCTTGAATTTCATAAGTGTTTTAGAAAATTCAAGCCTTTGAAACATTCTCATAGAAGCGGCCACTCTTCACACTTATATAGGTAATCTCCTATTAGGAGTACTTACTATAACCCACTTAGATAGTCTAAGATATAGAAATCATTAAAAGTATACTTAACCTAAAACTTTCTGCAGATGACACTTTTTTATCTAGGAATGGGTAGGAGTTGACTCCGAAGTGCTTTTTTGAATTTTCATAACTTAGTTGTCCCATTGAACCACGATTTTGGGATCTCCTTAAATCTAATGCTCAACTCCAATCGTTTATGAGTGGCTCGCAGAAGCTGGACAATCTGCTTGGGATGAACAAGCCTATTGGAAATAGGCATGGTATAGGTTATGTTGATAACCATGATGCTACTACTAGCACGTCCAAGACCACGTTCGTTCATGCCACCAACAAAGCTCGTGAGACTGCTTATTCCAAATCCAAAGATAAGCATGCCACAGGATCGAGACCTACCAAATAGTGTAGGGTCAATCATCCTACTTTTCGGTAACAACCTCCGAGCAGGTTTGAACCTAGGTTCATTCCCACTTGCCACCATTGTGGTGCATTGGGACACACTAGAATTAGGTGTCGTAACCATGTGGCTAGAAGTAAAAATCAAGATTTCACTAGCAAGGTTAACTTTCTTGCCAATCAAGTTAGCCACTTAACTGAGATGATGACTTGGTTGACACAATTAAATTCTACTTCTAAGAAAGTCTGGGTTAAGATGAGCGACCTGGAAGGTCATGAAAATGGTCGTGCTCTTCATGGTAAAGGCATTCAACTTTCACCCTGATGCATGTAGGTGCATGCATGCGCAGTTCATTGTATCTATTCATTCATTCATGTATGCATCGCATTTATTTTTAAATTATTTACTTTTTTTGTTTGTATTTATTTGTTTTAAATGTTGGTTTAAAAAAATTGAAAAATGAAAAACTACAAAAAGATTTTTTTTTTTTACAAACTACACATCGTGATAATTTTAGACGTGGCATGTGAGACCAAGTAAGCATTTATCTATTTTACACTGTTATTTCCATCACTTGGTTCGATTTAATGTGGAGTATTGAATATATTTGTTGTCATGTAATCTTCTGTACTGCACATACAATGATCTTGTGAGTGAGTTTGGACCGCATCTATGAGATTTGGGATGACAGTCACGTGTTAGTAGAGTGACACTGAACATTAATTGACCTACATTTAGATAATCTTAGCTCGTGATAGTCTCCCTGCGTTGTTGCTTTGTAAAAAAAATGAGAATATGATTAATTATTTAGTTCATATTATACTTTTGTTCGAAACCTATATGACTCGAGTAATTAAGTTCGAGGGGTTTCTCATAACCTGATGCTTATGGTCATCTGACTTGGGTTAACTGGCATAAAGCTCATTACATGGGTCAATTTAGTCGCTTAATATACAAGAATCTACACATAAGATGTTATTTACGAGAAAAGCGATAAAAATTATTATATGCTCAGATTCAGGGGGAGAAAAGAAATATAATTGAGCTCGTTTTCATGCCCTAAAATTTATTCGGGTTTGACTTTCATTAGTAGGGATTATTCGTACCTAATAGTGATGTTTGCGTGTCATTTCTCATAAATATAAGGTTTGGAGTCATTTTCACGAGAAACATAATGACATTTTACACGCATGAGTTATTTATATATTTTACTCCATTGTGAATTTTATCGAGTATGTGATTGCATGCATGATTTTAATTACCGAGGTATCGTGAGCTTAATTTGCTTAATTTTTGTGTTATTAAAAAAAATGCTATTTTTCTTAATTTTTGAATTTTTTGTGTTATTTGTATCATTTGACATGTCACCATCTCATCGCTGGAACATGCTCTAGCGACAGCAACAGAAGTTGTCTCGTTCGCTTGTTGCTCGACACTCGCTCGAGCGACAAACCGTGTTTTTGCACTATAAGATTATTTTTTCCAAGGGTTTCACGCATTTTTCTCAATTTATTCACTTGATTTCTGCATATTTTTGTTATCCTACACAAAATTGATGCTTTGCCCACTCTATTAACACTTCAAATCCTTCATTGAACATGGTATTTCATTCAAACATCAATCTTCAAAGGTAAATTTCGATATTTGTGTTTTTTCACTATTTTTGCGATTTTCGTTGAATTTTTGCATTGTTTGGCCATTATTGAGTGTATGTTTGACATTGCATGACATGTTTAGGACCTTGTGATAGATTATCATCAATTTTGCATGATTTTGCTACTCACATTGAGGTTCTTGGATGTCTTTGGCATAATTTTGGCATCATTCATTGTGCATTGAAGTTCATTGAGTTAATTGGATGTGTTTGTGTGTCGAATGTGGTGTTGATGAGTGGTGATTGGAGTACTGAACGTTAGGATGGTTGTTTTGGAGTAAAATGTTGTTTCAAGTCGAGGTTGTTCATTGATTGATCGAACTTGGGTGTTTGAGTTTGGGATATGTGGTCGTTTGTTGATGTCAGGTTTTTGATTGGGGAAGTGCTTTTGTGTTGGTTGTGCTAGGTTTGAAATCGCAAGATGACGTCACATCACCACGTCATGATGTCACATCACTTCGTCTAGGCATCATTGCATGTCCTCATGCAATCATGTTAAGGCAGGGTGCATGTTATCTTATTTGTCTCGTTTTACGTGCAGTCATGCATACCATGCATATCATGGTTTAGGTTATCATATATTGAGGTTTTTAATGTAGTGATTCATTTCTTTCAGATGTCGCCCAAGAGAGCACGCAAGAGCCCTTCCACTCCTAGTACATCCACTTCATATAGTAGGACTAGGTTCATCTCGGCTGTCGCCCAAGACTTTTTGGGTCATAGTTCTCTTTGCGTCCCGTTCTTTTCGAGCACGAGACATCATGTCTGACCTATCCCCGACCTCGCTGCTATCTTCACTTCTCAGGGTTGGGAACCACTATTGGTAGAGTTAGTAACACCGTCGAGTCTATTAGTTCAGGAGTTCTACGCTAACATCCATGATGTTAGTGGTTCTTCTTTTAGGGTCTTTCTTCGGGGTAGGACTATTAAGATTACACCGTACGTCATTTCGAGTCTTGTTCATATTTTTCGAGTAGTCCACCCTCAATTTCCCTACTTGACTCCTGATTCACTTTCGACGGACTCTTTAGTCCGTTCGACAGTGTTTAGTACAACATTGGAGGGAGGTCCAGGTGTGATTCACACTGGTTTTCTGTCGACCGAGCTCCAGATTCTGTTGTGCTTTGTGTGCATGATTCTATGGCATGTCTCCCACACTTCTTCATTATCGATAGAGAAGACTCATTTTCTTTATGCTCTTCTACTATGAGGTCGAGGGTTGGGCTGCCCTATGCATGTTTGATATACCACTTGATGACAGCCCTAGGAGTCAGTTTTCCAGAGAGAGTTTCATGGCGAGCTTCTCGATCGATTGGCCATACTACCATCGCCCAGAGTAGGTCTCATGCTTCTTTTGAACCAGCACAACCAGCTGAACCGACTGTGTCGACTGATCATATTGATGACCTCATCTTTTTTTATCCCTTTGATTTTCTTTTTTTCTCGACTGTTCCTCAGCCTTCTGATATTCCATCTATTTCTACTTCAATTCATCCTCCGTCCGAGTCAATTTCTCTTCCTCCTTCTGGGTCTGCACCGTCTGCATGTGCTCCTATCGACCCTTCAGTCGCTCTTTTGGGTCAAATGACAGTGCTTATCGAGCATGAGGCTACGTGCTACCGTTGATCGATACACTATTGAGTTCACTACTTTTCAGAGTGCTGTTGGATACATTCAGCATGGACTTCGATGGATTTGGCGCCACTGGGATGATACTGCTTCGAAGGAAAGGACAGACTCCGATGATGCTGATATGGTGTCGCTACTTCTTAGTTCTAGGTTTACCCTTCGTCATTGTGTGACAAAAATGGAGAGTATTTGGAGTCAAGAGTAGATATCCAAATTTTGATCTTATGCTTATATGATGTACTTTTTATCAAAGTTCTGGATGTAATTAAATGTTTGGATATATATAATTAAATGTTTGGATATATAAAATGAAAATACTCCCTCTTAAATTTTTATCCAAATTTTAATAATTTTATGGTTTGCATTTTATGTCCGAGGGGTTGTCGAGGTGAGACATAGATACATTTACCTACTACTTTAAAATCTTTGAAAGTTTGTAGTAAGAGGGAGTATTTGCATATTTGACTTCAGTTTTGCTAAATTAAGTTTTTGATGTTTTTAAAGTGTCAATATTTCATGTTGGTATATTGGGTTGCATTGATACTATGTCTTAGTTCAACTTGCGATGTAAAACTAAAAAGTATGCTTTATGAGTTACAATTGCTTAAAAGATTCTTACACTTAAACAGTTTGAACTATATTTATTATTGATCCTGGTTTTCACACATTTTACACTGGTATTTGAGTTGTCTATTTCAGGAAACATGCACTGAACCATGAATTGAATATTTCGTTCAAAACAGTTTTTAGAAGTTTGAGTCATATTTTGAATCTTTAATTTTCATTTAATTACTACCTTGACTTAGATTGTAATTTTGTCACAGAATGTCAAATGGAGAGTTTGTTAGGTTTTAGATAATTTGTAATTGGCGATACTGTGAACAAAAATACTGAAATTGATATATTGTATAAGTTTAAGGAGTAATGTGCAATTAGTCAAAAGGTAGATGTTTGAGTTTTTGGTTTCGAGAATTGAAAAAGAAGGAAAACAACGCGATTATTCGCTAGACTGTCACCAATGTTTGCCTCGAGCTACAAAAATAGAAACATCATCCCTCGACCTTCGTTGAGCTCTCGCTCGAGCGACAGGGTTGTACGGGAAATTTTTATTTCGCGATTTCAAGGTTTGTTCCTGGACCCATCTATTTTGTACCCTATCTATAAATACCAAAACTCTTCTGTACGAAACTCTTAAGGTTGAACATTGAGAGAAAGATGCTATAGAGTGATTCCTTCATATTATATTCTTTCGCCCTTCATCTGTGTGAGAGTTTTGGTGAGAAAAATATCAGTCTAATAATTTAATTTGTTTAAAAAGTCAAGGAGTAATGTACAAATAGTTGAAAATATGGTTTTTAGGTCTAGGGTTCGAGAATGGAAAACGAAGGAAAATATGGTGCGGAATTTCGCTAAACTGTTGCCAATGTTTAGATCGATCTACAAAGCAGAAATATTATCGCTGGACTGTCTCTAGGAATTCGCTCGAACGACAGGCTGTCACTCGACCGTCGCTGAGCTCTCACTCGAGCGACAGAGTTATATGGAAAAATTTTATTTCGCGATTTCAAGGTTTTTTCCCCGACCCATCTGTTTTGTACCTACATATAAATATCAAAACTCTTTTGTCCGAAATTCTTAAGGTTGAACATTGAGAGAATGAGAGTACGGAGTGATTCCTTCATATTATATTCTTTCAACCTTCATCTGTGTGAGAGTTTTGGTGAGAAAAACATCAATCTCATAATCCAAATACCAAATCATTACTTCCTCTACATCTGGTCAGAGTTTTGAAGATCGGAGAAAGTTGACTGGAGTTTCTGTCTGTGAAGCATGGGTCGTTCTTCGTGATCCATGAGAAATAAATGAATTTGCAAGGCTTGGAGTGCTGTAGGGTAGCAGATTCCACGGAAAGCTGTAAGGAGTGAAGTCTGGTGATCAGATAGTACAGGTCGTCTAGTCTGGTAGACTCTAAGTTTTTAAATTATTTTATAGTGGATTAACTGGTAAAGTGCCCGGAGTTTTTTTCCCAGTTGGGTTTCTCCGTGATCATTCTAGTGTTGATTACTGCTTTCATTATATTGATTGATTTACAACCGCAGTATTCATACTTAGGACTAAAATTAACTTGCATGAATAATCATCTAGAAAAGAATTTAAAAAGTGACTTATTACTGTTTAATTCGTTAGTAATTTTAAATTCCTCATTATACACCTATTCAGCCCCTCCCCCCTTCTAGGTGTTGTTAGGTTGAACTACGCATTTTTTATATATGAAATTTATAAGTACAGTCTGAATATAGTAAGATTGTGATAGAACAAATCCTTCAAATGTCTTAAGGATTTTAATTCCTAATATTACATCTGCAATACACATATCTTTTATGTTAAAATATTTTGTCAACATATTGTTATGAGATCACAATTACTACCCATAATTAATATGTCATCAACATATAGACATACAATTACTTATGCATTAGATGTGGTTTTAATATAAAAAAAATTTCACACTCGTTAATCTTAAAACTGTTTGACAACATAGTTTTGTCAAATTTTACATGTCATTGTTTTGGTGCTTACTTTAATACGTATAACGATTTAACGAGCCTACACATATTTTTCTTCTCTCCAAGAGCAATGAGCCCCCAAGTTGTTCCATATAAATGTTTTCTTCTAGCTCACCATTTAAGAAAGCTATTTTGACGTCCAACTGATGAATTTCCAAATTATGCAATGATGTTATTGCAATTAATACTCTAATAAATGAGTATGTATCAAGAAAATCAAGATCTTCTTTTTGTTTGAATCCTTTAACTACCAATCTGACCTTATATTTATTAACTGATCCATCAGTTTTTAATTTTTTTTTTTAAATCCATTTACGACCTAACGATTTGTTACCAAATGGGAGATCTACCAACTCCAGGTATAATTTTGCATAATAGAATCAATTTCACTATTGATAGCCTGTTTCTAGAATGCAGCTTCTGGACCAGACATTTCTTCACTGAATGTCTTGGTTTATTTTCTAACAAATAAATAAAAAAATCTGGACCAAAAGATGTAGATGTTTTGATCATTTTACTTTTTCTTGGTTCTTCATCACCTTGATTATTACCAATTGAAATATCATAAGTTCTTTTTTTGCAAACTTATCTCTTTCCTTTCCTTATAAGGAAACTTATCCTAAAAAATATTGCATTCCTAGATTCAACGATAGTATTTTACATCCGAAATGTCAGACTTATATACGAAGAACCGATAAGCACTACTATTATTAGCATATCCAATGAATATGCAATCATTGGTCTTAGACCATATTTTAACTTGTTTAGGTTTTGGTATTTCTACCTTAGTCAAACACCCCCATACTTTTAAGTATTTGTATGAAAGTTTACGACATTTCCATAAATTATCAGGAGTTTCGTTCCTACTTTTGTGTGGTAATTTATTTAGAATGTAGTTAGTTGAGAAAATTGTTTCCCTCCACAAAATTTGAGAAAAATCATAACTAATGAACATAGCGCTCAACATTTCTTTCAGAGTACGATTTCTGCGTTCTGCAATACCATTCAATTGAGCTGAATAAGGGGCTGTAGTTTGATGATCCCAGAATCTGAACAAAATTCTTCAAACGGTGCTCCATATTCCCCACCTCTGTCACTTCGAACAACTTTTATTCGTTTGCTTAGTTGATTCTCAACCTCATTCTTGTACTGTTTAAATGCTTCTAAAGTCTCGTCTTTGTTCCTTAACAAATAGACATAACAGTACCTTGTACAATTATCTATAAAAATAATAAAATACTTTTACATCCTCTAGTTTGCACAAACTTTAAATCACAGATATCACCATGAATTAATTTTAGAGGATTTGAGTTCTTTCAACTAATGAAACAGTATTTTAGCTAATTTAGCCTCTACATATGTTTCATATCGATGATTTTGATCAAATGAAATTGAAGGTAATAAATCTAAACTTTCTAATTTACGTAAAGCATTAACATTTACATGTCTTAACCTATTTTGCCATCAGTTAGAAGACTCAATCAAGTAAGCAGAAGATTTATTTTTATTAATATCAAAATCACGGAGTACAGACATTACATTCATTTTAAATAGTCCATTGGATATGTATCATTTGCCTACAAATATGCCTTTTTTCATGAGTACAAACTTATCAGACTCAAATACTAGCATAAATCCACTCTTGCTTAACAAAGCTCCAGATATCAAGTTTTTGCGAATATCGAGAACATATAGTACATCGATGAGTGTAACTTATTTTCCTGATATCATCTTCAGCACTACTTTACCTAGACCAAAAACTTTTGATGTTGTCGAGTTGCCCATGAATAATTATCGTCCATTGATAGGAGTGTAAGATGAAAACATCTTCTTATCAGCACAAACATGACGAGTAGCGCATGTATCAATAACCATTCTCTCAAATTGTCCACCATGTTTGCTTCAAATGCAATAGCTGAGAGCATTAATTCAGACACAATATTAGACAATCTGTCTTCCTTGGTCAAGTGTACTTGGTCCTTTTTGTTTTACTTTTTCTGTCGGCATGTGTTACTTCTTTCCCTGATGTCATCTTCATAATTACTTTACCTAAACCTACAACTTTTAATGTTGCCGAGTTGCCCATGAATAGTTATCATCCATTGATAATAGTGTAAGATGAAAACATATCATTATCAGCACAAACGTAACAAGTAGCGCCAATGTCTATGAACCATTCTCTTGAATTGTCCACCATGCTTTCTTTAAATACAACCGTAGAGAGTATTAGTTTAAACACACCATTAGACAATTTGGCTTCCTCGATCAAGTGTACTTGGTCCTTTTTGTTTTTGTTTTTCTGTCGATATTCCTTTGCGATGTGACTAAGCTTATCGCAGTTATAGTAATCTCCTTTGAATTTTTTGGTCTTGCTCTTTTGCTTGCCATTACCCAAGTGTTTCATTTTCTTGCTAGTATTTGGCTCCACCAAATTTACTTTAGCCTCCATTTGCAGCTTTTCAGATTTCATTTCAAAATTTCGATAATCTTCCTTAAATTTCCTTGAGTTTATGTTTCAGGTAGTTCTTGAAATCTTTCCACATTGGTGGTAATTTTTTGATAATCACAGTGACTTGAAACGACTTATAGAGTTTCATACCTTCTACATGTATCTCATGCAATATAATTTGTAGCTCTTGGACTTGATATATCCTTGTTTTAGAATCTACCATTTTGAAGTCCAAGATTTGCCTACAACGAATTTCTTCAATCCGGCATCTTCCGTTTTGTACTTCTTTTCCAATGATTCACACAGTAATTTAGCTGTCTTGACCGAACTATATACGCTATGTAGTGTGTTGTCAAGGCAATTGAGGATGTAGTTCCTGCACAAGAAGTCACTATGGCTCCATGCATCGAATGCTGCTTGTTTTTTAAGATCTATTTCCTCCTCCTTAACAGTTGGAGCATTTTCACTCAAAATTTTTTTCAAATTCGGAGTTGTGAAATAAATAATATTTTCTGTTGTCATCTCTTAAAATCCACTTCCGCGAATTTTTCCTATTTCTCCCATGAGCACTATTAGGGGGTACGACGATGTAGTACTACTTGTCGTTTCTTCTTAAGATTGTTGGCAAATAATGATTTTATCATGCTATAATTTATTTTCAAGAATAATCTTTTGTGGTGAATAAATAGTTGGGTAGAATACCGACTTTCAAAATGAACAAAATAAAACGATAATGGTTGAGGCAAGCGTTCAATTATTTCTCTTTCAAACGATAATGTCTTGCAATGGTGCTGATGATCTTTTGACACTCGTCTCCCAAGATACAACAATTTCAATTTGTAATAGTAGCACTCCAAATTACAAGACCCGACGAACCTACTAATATTTTTAACCTTTCTAAAATTGGAGGACTAAAATACACGAAAATAATATTCGAGACTGAAATGTAAAATGTTGAATAATGGAGGAAGGTTCCTTATATTAAACATTCTCTCTTTTTAGAGAATTGATTTGGAATGAATAAAATCCGAGGTATAGAGACCTTTATATAGAAGTTGAAAAGTTGTGTATTAAACAAACAAAACCCGTTTGGACAGATAGTTCAAATGTTCAACCATACATATATATAGAGGTCATCTCCCCTTCAAAGACAATGGTACCTCTTGAGTCCAAACCCAAGTTCCAAACTTGAGTAATATAAAACAATTAAAACAAAAAATTATTAATTTCTTATTTTTCCACATAAAACAATTAAAACAAAAAATAAGAAATAAAATGAATGGAGCAATTCTTCGTCTCTCTCCTCCCTTTCCCCCATCCAAACCCAAACCAAATCAACCTAGCCCGTTGCCTTCCACAACCACCACCACTCGTTGTCGCCTTTGATAACATTTGATTTAGCTTCTAGGAACGTACCTTGATTTTATCAGAAATGAGGATGCAAGAAAATACATCCAGCAACCTCTTCGACATCCTCGTCGGCATTGAACAAAGTTCTTTCCTCATGTAAGTCCATTGGCCATTGACCTAATCGATAAAATGCTGACAATCAATCTTACAAAGAGAATTACAGGTAACTTTTGTTACTTTCCTAAACTATTTTGTCCTTTTCACGTGTGCAATTGCGCATATTATAACCAATGAAGAAAAAAGTTGTTGATACAAATGAATTTCTTGTTAATCACCATGTAAATGACAATAACATAAGAAACAGGTGTACCATCATAGTCATCTTTATGTCCTAGATAAATGAAAATATAACTTTGATTTGAGGTCTCAGATCTGAGTAAATAAGCACAATCCTGTATTCAACTGTCTGAGTATGAAAATTAAGATATTTCATACCAAATATATGTTCATTTTGTTGCAGCGGTACGAGCTGGGTTGATTTGGTTTCTGTTTAGTGGATGGCATGTGATGGGTTGGGTTGGGTTGGATGAACAGTTGTTCATTTCCTTTTATTTTTATTTTTATTTTTTTTAAAATTGTTTTACGTGGAAAAATAAAAACAAAATACCATTTTGTCCTTTTTAGATTTAGTCAAAGTCCATTTTCTTGGACAACTAATGGTTAAATTGATGGAAATCCATCCATTTATCCTTATGTTGCAATACAATGAAAGATTTGGAACTATGAGTAGCACAAAGTGAATGTTAAAGTAAATTCTGCAAAAACTAGAGAGGGTTTAGGATCGTCGATGCAATTATCTCAATATATAATTGTGATTGACCAAGAGTGACCATACTAATCTAAGATTAAGCAAAGCAAACATATATTGATAGTAATAAAGTGAAAATTTACTAGAAGAAGTCTCAACTCTTTTGCCACCCCCATTTAATGCTATTTTTATATATCTTCTTGAAAATTAATCAAGGTGTATTCCATACTATCTACCAAGCCTTGAAGAATAATGCTATCTAACACCTTTAGTGTTAAAACATCCATTTATATGGGATTATGTGATAGATTCAATTAAAAGTAAAATTATATTATTCGTTTAATTGCACTTTTTTTATTTATTGACACTTTTAGTGCCACCTACACTGATATTATAACACTAACAGTACTAAATAGCAACTCGGCCTCGCAAAGCTAATGTTCGTCCTAAACCTAATATATAAAAGCACACACCATCCCATATCAACTAAGTACTTGAAGTACAAAAGATGAGAGAATGTTTCCTTTATTCAATGAAGCTGGAAGCTGGATTAAGTAGGCTTAATTGAAGTAAACAAAAAAAAAAATATATATGCCGTAAATAATCTCACGTCTAATAGATCTAGAGAAGTAGGATTCTCCTCAAGAATAGATTAAATACAACTATGTTCCCTGACAAATAGGGATTATTAACAAAAATTAAATAAAGATTAGATATTCAACGCCCTTCCTTAAACTAAAGCACATTCAAGTAATTAGTTTATAAAAGAAATTGGGCAAACTCCAAGTTGGCCATGCAACTTCACAAAGGCTTCTTGCTTTAATGGTTTGAATAATATATTTGCAATCTAATTTGCAATTACCAGCTCAAAAACTCCATCTTTTGTAAGATCGCAAATAAAATGAAACTCGTCACCTATATGTTTGCTTCTTCCATGCATAATTGGGTTTTTGGAGAGCTTAATTGCTGAACTATTATCATAATAAATCAATGTAGGCCCTGATGTACCTATTCAAGTATTCTTCTTAACCAATTTGCTTGATAAGCAGAAGATACAGATGCAATAAATTCAGCTTCAGTTGTGAACAAAATGACTATTTAGTGCTTCTTCGAAGAACATGAGATGGCTCCTGAGCTTAGTATAGAAAATGACCTAGTGTGATGCTTGATTCATTCCGTATAGAGCCTTTTTTAGCCTATAAACATTCTGCTCTTTTCCATTTTGCACATACCCTTGTGGCTGATGAATAAAAAATCTATTCATTTAACTTGCCATAGAAGAAAGCTGATTTTACGTCAAGCTGATAATTGACCAATTATTCTATGATACCAATGCTATAATCAAATGAATAGTATTATGCCTTGCTACAAGTCCAAAGATCTCTGCACAATCAACTCCGTACTCGTGTGTATCCTTAGCCACCAACCAAGCTTCATATTTGTCAACTTCTCTTTTCTCGTTCAGTTTGGTTTTGTAACCCAAACGATCTTATCACCTGCTAGCAGATCAATTCTCAAGTGTCATTAGTCGTGGCAACAAGTCGAGTCGAGTCTGCTCGCGAGCCCAAGGTCGGGGCTCGGTATCAGACCGTAAAAAAGGCTCGATCCCAGGCTTGGCTCGTCCCCAAAAAATGGGGCTTGGCCCGAGCTTTGGCTCAAGCCGTTGTCAAGTCGAGTTAGGCTGAGCCAAGTCTGCTCACGGATTTTTCAGTTTTTTTTACTCAAATATACGAAAAAATTGATCATTAATTTATCAACTACAAAATTAATTTAAAAATTACAAAATAAATATAAAAGTTGTTGAATTTGACAAAGTAACTGATCATTAATATATAAAATAAGTTAATTATGCAAGTAGTTTAGAAAGGCTGGCCACACGAGCCCACTGCCCATATTTAAGCTCGTACGGCTCGTGGGCTGACTCGAGCTCAAGCCAAATCTCATTATTGAGCTTTAACCCAAGTCTCGGCTTGTACAAATGAGCTCCAAGCTGACTCTACTAGGGCTTTTATCAAGTCAAGCCACAAGTCTCCCAAGTCGATGGGCTCGTTTGCCTCCACTAAGTGTCATTCTTCTCAGTTGCTTCTATTTCTGTATCCATAGCTTTCTTCCACTTTATATTCTTTACAGCATCATAAAAAGGATAGGATCGCTGTCTGCAAACAAGGCAAGATGAACAATAATATCATCATGAGGTATTTTATTTCCACTTACATAATCTGTCATCCAGTAGGGTCTTTTTCAAGCCCATTGATTATATGAGTTTGATGGTTGATCCTCAATTGACTTACTTGATTGATCATTTGACAAAGTATCTCCAGTAGCTTATACTTCAAAATCAGTCTTGCTTTCTTCATTACAATATAAATCAATAAGAACAGATTTATTTTTTTACACTGCTACAACTCCAACTATTGTCCTCATTAAACACAACATCGTTAGTAATGATAATCTTTTGAGCTACCGAATTGTAAAACCTGTAGGCCTTGGAAACCTTACTAATGCCATGTAATACGCATTTCACACATTCATCATCAAGTTTGCTTCTCTTCTCATCAGATACATGTGCATGAGCTAAACAGAAGGCTTGTGTCCACTCCATGCTTCTTGATGTATCATTTTCTTTACAGAAAATGTAGGGCTTCTGCTCTGAACTTAGATTCTCCAGTTTACAGCTTTGGCCAAAAGTTATTTGGTATGTTCCTTTTCGCCAACATGCAACGAACCATATTCATAATTGTTGGAAAATAAACCAAATTAGTGAGAACTGATGAATTCAATAATCATTTACTAAACTTTATTTTAGAGTCTACAGGTTTTCCAATAACTGATTGAGTAAGTTGAAGAGTCTATTGTG
>CAIGRB010078652.1:15072-44423 GCA_903798255.1 Fraxinus quadrangulata | reverse complement strand
CATGGACATCAATTTTTTTTAGAATATTTTCTCCTTGTTTATATGACTTTGTCACTTTTCTTGTGTTAACAAATATATCCGGTAATTGATTTGCAACTATTTGAAAATGAATGATTTTTTCAACATCTTGCTCACATTGATTGTTGTGGGGGCCTATAGTGAGATATAATTGTTTCATTCCAAGAAATTTTAACATGTTTATCAGGATTTAGTTTTTCCTCTCCCAAAGTTGGGAAGGTCATTTCATCAAAATAAAAATCTACAAAACGTGCAGTAAATAAATAACTTGTTAAAGGTTCAAGATATCTAATAATAAACGGTGAATCAAAACCCATATAAATTTCAAGTCTTCGTTGGGGATCCATTTTAGTACGTTGTGAGGGTGAAATAGGCCCTGAACAGTACAACCAAAACCCGTAGGTGAGAAATATTATGATCATAACCAAATAAAAGTTGTGAAAGTGAATACTGATAATGTGTGGTTAGTTTGAAACGAACCAATGACGTAGAATGTAATTTGGCATGACCCTAAATAGAAGCTGTGAGTTTTGTTTTCATAAGTAATGGTCTAGCTATTAAGTTGTAGATGTTTAATAAATGACTCAGTTAAACAATTTTGCATATGAACATGCGCAATCAAATGTTCAATAACAATCCCAATTGACATACAATAATTATTGAATGCTTGTGATCTAAATTCACTATCATTGTCAAGACGAATAGTCTTGATTGAGTAATCAGAAAATTGAGTTCGTAATTTTATGATTTGAGCAAATAGTTTAGCAAAAGCTACATTCCTAGTGGAAAGTATGCGAACATGTGACTATTGAGTAGAAGAATCAATTAACACCATAAAATAACGAAATGGTCCACATGGTGGGTGTATTAGCCTACATATATCTCTATGAATTATTTCCAAGAAAATTGGAGATTCAATATTGACATTTGTAGCCGAAGGTCTAATAACTAAATTGCCTCGCGAACAAGCTACACATGAATAATCATTAGGTAAAATGATCTTTTGGGTTTTTAAAGAATGTCCATGCGAGTTATTTATTATTCGACGCATCATTATAGCTCTTGGATGTCCAACTCGATCATGCCAAGTATAAATTTTTTGGATCAACGAACTTTTGGTTGCGATAATATTTGATTCGACCATTTTTATAAATGTATAATACATACTAGATGGGAGTGTATGGAGTTTTTCTTTTATCTGCTTCTGAATAGGTACAAAAGAACTTATGCAAAGATATTCAACATTATTTTCTTGTATTTTCTTAATGTGATATCCATTGTAGCGAATTTCTTAAAAACTAAGCTAATTTCTTTGAATTTGCTAGAATAAAGAGTATCGTCAATATATAATTTTGTATTATTTGGTAAAATAATACAAGATCTTCCGAACTTTCAACAATATTCGATATACCTGATATAGTATTAGCATTATTTTCTATTAATATTAATTTCAAAAAATATTTTTTGTCTTGAATAATAGTATGTATAGTTGCACTATCAATCAAACAAGTATCTTGGTAATCTATTAATCTATAAAATAGATATATTTTTTAAAAAATTGAATTTAAATTTAAAATAGTAAATATAATTCAATATTTCCATTTGGATCAGTAAAGAAATCAAAGACATCCAAATGAGTCATATCATGTGGACCATTATAATCAGCAAAATTTGTCTTGACCTTTTTCTTTCCCTTGTTTATTTTTGGTAGAGATCCACAAGGTATTTTGCCATACGATAGGTATGTGCCCAATGCCCTTTCCTTGCACATCTAAACCAACTTTCTTCATGCTCATTTTTAGATGTGCTACTTATGTTTGCTTTGTGCTTTTTGAAATTATGGTATTGTTGCTGATAATTTTGTTGATTATTTCGTCCATGATTTATTCCACATGTACGTTCACGTCCAAATTTGTGTCCACGTTCACGTCCTTATCTTGATATTGAATTTACTTCATGCAACGCAGTATCATTTGTTTTAGGCAATGGTATAAAACCAGTTGAACGTAACCCATGATTTTTCATCAGCATTTTCTTATTTTGTTCAACCACAAATATGCAAGATATAAGTTCTAAGTACCTTTTGAAATCATGCTCACGATATTGCTTCTACAGGCGCACATTCGAGGCATGAAAGGTGAAAACATTGTCTCCAATATATCTTCATCAGTGTTTTTTCTCCACACAAGGTCAATTTTGAACATATTCTGAACAAATCAAAATTGTACTCACTAACAGTTTTGAAGTCTTGCAAATAAAGGTGCATCCACTAGTAGCGAGCTTTGGGGAGGACTATAGTCCTTTGATGATTAAATATTTAAGTTAATGTTTTCCAAAGAACTTGTGGATCTTTCTCGGTGAGATATTCAATTTTCAATCCATCGTAAAGATGATGACGGAGGAAGATACTCGCTTTTGCACGATCCTACATGAATTCTTTGTTTCCTTCTTTTATTGTCTCTCGCAAATCTTTTGACACAAGATAGATATCAGTATCGAGTACTCTTGATAAATAGTTTTCGACGGATATGTTAAGTGCCTCAAACTCAAGTTTTATAATGTTTGACATTTGATTAACTACATAAAGGAAATACAATTAGTTTCGAATAATATAATTAAACATCAAGTAGTCAATACCAACATAATATAAGTTACGTGTTTTCCTTCAAGAATAAATACTAATTTAAAATAATATATTTTTCGAAATATGTGATACTCCAAGAACACGTTGTACTGTTACTTCTTCAATAGCAATATATCAATATTCTTTTAAAATATTGAAAAATAAAATTTATGCTCTTCAGGAGCAACACCGAATTATTATTTAGAGACATAAGCTCTTCAGGAGCCAGGTATTATTTATAGACTTGTACTTTTTCGGGAGCAGCAACAATTAGTAATAAACTCGGTAGTTGATGTTTTATTGCTGAACATAAAAATAATAACGAAATATTAAATTTCGCATGAGAATGATAATATTAATTAATCTATAGAAACACGTGAATTGACTTGAATTTAAAAAAAAATGAAAAACCAAAGAAGAGGAAAACCAAAAAAGTAAAAAGTAAAATCAAACCTCCTCACCACTCCAAACCTCCATGGCCACCGATGACCTATTTAACTTCATTATCAATTCCTATTCATATTAGGGATGGCAATAGGATGTGACATAAGTGATTGAGGTCATCTTGTCCAAGCCCATTGGAGATTTTTGGAAAGTACAATTCGACAAAAATTAAAATATTCTTATTTATCACTTATTTAATTTATTTTTTTTAAATACGATTAAATTAGAAAATATAAAAAGTTCGAGAGTTGCATGTTGTATAGGGGTTGGAAGTCAGGTCATTACAAGGGATGTGGCACAATTATATTGGGCAATGACAAAAAATAAAAAATAAAATCAACCACACATGTGCTGTGTTGTAAAGCCCCTGCACCCAAAAAATTTAGGATTATTCTTGGTGTACATAGGAGGCACCATAATGGTGTCCATAATGGACACATGGTGCCCCTATTGGAGGGGGTGTCGGTGGGCCCGCGCTCCCTTCAATAAGGGGGCACCATGTGTCCATTATAGATACCATTATGGTGCCCCCTATGTACACCAAACACAACCCAAAAATTTAGACCATTCAGAGAATTCAGGACCTAAAATTTTGTCGAATGAAGTTTTATGTACAAGTTGGGCTTCATAGGGTCTTTACAGGCATTTTGGAATTTGGTTACATGGCAGCTCATTAAATCAACCAAAAAAATAAATAAAAAAGAGGGAGGGAAAAAGAACCATTTGTTCCAACTCGTGTATAGCTTCCCCAAATTGGAGAACAGCGAAGCGATTGTAGACAACTCCAACGTCTTTCGATGGAGATCACAAAAATTGTGTTGTCTCAATTATCACGCGTAGCTCGACCCTATAACTTAAACCTCCGATTTTGTAGAGGCCTTCCCCGAGTTCTTGAGCCTTGAAAACCCATTTCCCGATGGCTTATTCCGACTAAAATTGTGATTGCACGGCCACATAGCTTACACCTCCACTATTTTTTCATTTAAGCCACATTGTGCATTTTCCAACGAAAATCATATGGAATCCCCGACCATACTCTCCACCTCCGGTGTTTGGCCACATGAGCCACACTCTTCTCATTATGTTTAGTGTTGTGTAATTTTAAATTTCCAATATCTGATGCGTTGCAAGATTTGTGTTTTTAAGGATATTGTCGTGCAGTTTTACTTTCCAATATTTGCAACTTTGGAAGATCTGCGTTTTCAAAGATTATTGTTGTGCATTTTTCATATCCCATTATCTGCTGCATTGGAAGATCTGTGGTTTGAAGGATTTGTAAATAAACTTGTTATTTTGTTAGTATAGCCCTTCAGTTGTTGTGAAGTTTTCATGCTATATTGGAATGACTATTTTATATAAAACTAAAAATAGTTATTATAGTGTAATTACTTTATGTTCTGCTGAACTTTATTGCTTATTTGGTTATAGCTGAAGAAATTATGGAAGATTTGCATGATTATTTTTTGGTGGAGTCAGATGAGGAGAACATTGTGGACAATATTTGAGTTGTACAAGAGATATGCTTATGCTGTAGGTTTTTCAGTAGAGAAAATGAATCCTAAAAAGGGGGAACGATGGAGTTCTAAGATATGTGACGTTCACATGTAACGGTGAAGGTCGAAGAAGCTATAATTCAAGCGTTATTTGAAGCCGCAACTAACAAGTCAGATAGATTGAAAAGCACGGATCTCTACATCTTCAGATAGTCAAGGAAACTGGAGAATTAACACAATCCTCCTCGACCACAATCATAAAACAAGTCTTTTAAAGTCTAGGTTATATCAGTGCAATCTATAATTGAGTGCAAATGTGAAATGGAAGCTTGAGGTGAAAGATATTGTAGGAATTCCATTGCAAAAAAGTTACTACTCCACAATTGTGGAAGCGGAGAGATATGAAAATATGGATTGCATGGAAAATGATTTTTGAAACAATGTTGAACAAGTGAGATGATTACGACTTGGAGAAGGAGATGCCTCCACAATACAATCCTACATTTCAAAGATGTAAGTACCGTCCTCAAGTTTTTACTTCAGTATGGACATAGAGGCGAGGCGCGGCTTAAGAATGTATTTTGGGTAGATAACAGGTGTGGGCAAGCGTACAAGGAGTTAGGAGATGTCACCTTTGATACCACTTATCTCACTATTCAAGTTTGGAGCTACACTACCCCCCAGGTTTGAAGTAGATGGACCAGAGAGTGGTTCTACCCCTTGATTCAGACCAAGGATTAGGGAATCATGTCCCATAATCGTCCTAGATTGAAAGTGGTTTGTAATGGGCATAACTGACTGATACATTTGGCCCACTAACATGATCATTATTTTGTTTAATGTATTCAGTTGTTTGGCCATGTTGTCATAATGTGCATTGGGAATTCTGGGTAAATTTTTCCATATTATGAATATTGCATAAATTTACCTGTTCAACGACATCTTGTGTAAGTTCTCCAAGCAATGCACGCATGGTTCAAGGACTCAACTCTGTCATTAGTTCGTAACGACTGTGACTACTCTGACTCTGTCCCTCTGTTTGTAGAGCTTTGCTGCTCTTCATATCGTTGGATCATAGACTGGACAACTCACTGACTTGCTGGTTCCTTATCGGACTTATGAGGCATATTGTTTCAACTTTTGTATCTTCCAATACCAAACACCAATTGTCCCACTGGGCGTCCTAAATTGTTTCGCGCGGATAGTCGCTAACAATTAAAAGGGGTTCAGACGATTGTGTAAGGAACAAACCTCTTGAGACAGTCCCAAAAAGGGGTGTCTTATTTGGCAAAAGATTTATAATTCGAAAACGAAACAGAATGCCTCCAAGGGGCGCAAGTGCATGAGTACTGAAAGAAAGATTTTAAAGTTAAACTAAGAAATTGAAATTACATATTCTCTGTTGAGAGTGTTTGATTCGGGATCTTTTTCTTTTATGTCTTCTCTTCTTTTTATACTCCTTCGATAGTCTCTTCGTCGATAATCATTTGACAACTGTCTGACGTTCTGTAACTACCCACTTTCTTCATGATGGCTGATTTATCGTAAAACCGTCATCTCTAACTGTCACCACGGTTTTTATTCTTCAATCGCCCACAACTGGGATTTTTGGATCGTGATGCGTGATTGGATTACTCAATAACTGCTTCAATAACTGTTGTTTTTGGATGACTATGATGTCTTATGTTTGCCAAGGTTCTAGACGATTCGAAGGTTTGGACGAGAACGGGTTCATTCATCTTGGGCGACCGCAGGACATTCCCTTCGCTCAGATTTTGGGCGACTTATCAACTTTGACGATGACATTACTTTGTTATAAGGCCTCTTTTGCATTTGTCAATGATCTCATTAGGGCCTTTATTCTAGACTTCTGGATTGGGATTCATTCCTTGGGCCGTTTAAATTTGGACTACACTTTTTGTGTGTCAACACATGATTATGTGGAACTAGTGTGATATCATAAGGGGTTATAAATGTTTTGTAAACCGTGTAATGGCTTCAATGAAATTGCTTTGCTGTAGGTCTCTTTCAATTATGTTTTGTAAAGTCAAAGACATCAACTTGGACATATTATATGGATGGATAACAAGAAATGTTAAACATCATGGCAATGCAAATTATATTAACTTCGTTTCATTAAACTCCTCCACAATTATTCAATATTTCAAGCATTCACCTTCAACGTAAATGCAAATCTCAACTCCATGGCAAGAATGAGAAATACCGATGCCAAACATAATAAAAGGAACATAGTTTACACCAATTTTCCAATATCAAATACAAATTACAATAACAGTAGTATTCACTTCCTCACTACCAATCAAGTCGGCCCCTTTCCTCACTCCCTTTTCCCTTGCGGAAGGTTACATTCAATGAAATCTCCACGTCTCGTTTCTCACTTATTCAAGCTGTCATTTCAAATATGCATAACAAATCTCCAACATCCTCCTTGGCAGCAAGATTCATCGCTTAATTGATGATATTTGATTCACCGCTTGATTCTCTTGGTACGACCCATTCGTAAAATCCAGAGTCATTAGTGCAAGTGTTGAATAATTGTCCTTTGTTACAAGTAACCTTCTCAACCTCAAAACATTTTTGAAATCCATGTATACCATGGGGTCATCGACGTTTTCTCGAGCATTCCCCGAAGTAGTGCCCCTCGCTTCTGTGATGCAAAACAACCATATACAACAAATGTTAATATTACACAAAACTAAGAAAATTGAGAATAAGTCATGTTCAATGTTGTAGTTTCACATACAAATGCATATCCTCTTAAAGAAACAAAAACATCCCCACAGTTCCTCTAACAATTTGTTGCAGTAGATGCATATCTTGAATAGAGCAAGAAGATCTTCTTCTATCGATCTCACCAGCTCTACCCCTTTTTCAGGTTCATTGCCTGAATTCTCAAACAAGCAAATTCTTGACTATTCACATAGTTTTCAATTGCACATAGATAATTATGCTATATACATCTAGGTCTAATTTTTTACAACATAATTAACTCACCAATTACCTTTGTAAACTTGACGGAGATGTGTTCTTCAGTGGTGGGAACAATGTGGTGGTGGTTTCACAGTGGGGAAGGTGAACAACATGGCTCGTTTCCTTTAAATCTCGATTGGTATGTTTGGGTAATGCTTCTGACGTACTTTCTTCACTTGTTTTCAGTCGGTCAGAAGTGGAGATGAGTCTCACGATCTTGTCTTGCCATTGTGAATGGAGGCGATAGCTTTGGAGACGTGGGTTTGAATTCAATTTAGCGGATCCATGCGCAAATGTGATGGTCGATCAACCCCTATGTCAAATTTTTGGGCACTTCGACAAAATTCATGTTTAAAACATCCTGGGGAAAGGAAATAGTGGGAGTGATGCATTTGGGGAAGTGAGCTTGTGGGGAATATCAAGGGTACTGATCGTTTGATTTCCCGCAAGTAAACGAAATCATGAACAAGTAATAAAGTAGTGAGATATACTAATAGTAGGAATGTAAAATGAACTAGACAGCATCATCGTATGGGGAAGGATAAAGATGAGAAAGAATCACATTCCTCTGTCAAATACAATATAAGTAGAGTAAAGTCGAGTAGATGAACTGAATCAGTATGGTTCGCTTGGTCGTAGTCTCAGTCTGCTTTCCCTGCCTTGTCTGATGATCCAATGTGAGACTTCATTCATCAAGATTTGCTTTGTTTTATTCTTTATAGCTTTCTCGACTTTGAGCATTGTTTCCTTTAGAGATGTCACATCATTAATGATTGCACTACTTAATTTAATAAGACAAGGCTTTCTCTTCCCGAACCCTATATCACGAAAGAAAGAAGGAAGAGAAATAAGCAAAGCATCCCGAATGAGATGGAAAAAAGCCATGCCTCATAGCACTCTACTTCTCGGAGATAGCGTTAACGTATCCCTTTAGTGCTTTCTCTTGTACGTGTGTACGAATCGAGACAATGATAATTGTTTGGTCCCATCTGCGACGACAATGAAATATGATATGATTACGTGATTGGTTGGTAAAGGAAGAAAGAGATAGGATGATTGATGTCTACTCTCTCATAAGTGAGTACTAGGGTCCGAATCCTTAGCTATCAATGGTGTAAAAAGATGCCCTGGTATCGAGCTTACCAAGGCAGCACACCGGGCGAGGAATCCCTTACTTGTTCGACTGGCGGATGCAGTATAATAGGAGAATGTATAAGCCAAGTTCGGTACACCAAGCCGTTACACAAATCTCTTTGTTTCAAATAGGTTATCCCATATCGGCCGGCCAATCAACAAAGATCTGAAGAATGACAACTTTTTGAGCCTACGAAAGGAAATTCCATTAGAACATATAACAGAGGCTTGAATGGGGGAATACGATACCATAAGGAGGAATTAATAGAACTTCAAATTATACTACCCGAAAGAGGAGGTATATGGCAATAGCCAAGTTTACGATAAAAGAATAGGACAAAGGTATATACTCAAAGTATGAAGTCAAGGTAGCAGGACGATATGAAGTTTTTACACGAGCAAGCTAAGTCCATTATAGTTCATTTAGTTGAGCCTTGAAGAGCCATGTGAAAGCAATATCATGAACGTACGAGAGGAACATGAACATGCTAAAAATAGGCTTTTTTCGACTTCTTATTATAGTTATAGTAGCTCCGCGGAATCCGCCCTTCGAGCGATGGTATAAGGAATTTTTTCCAGAAAGCACATGAAAGAACGAAATAAAGAAGAACGTACCGAAGGAGCATGGGGTTTCGGGGGGACTCATGTAATAGATAAGCTTAAATATTGTGTTTCTTAGACTTCCCTCCTTCAAGAGTTCCGCTAGTTAACATATGGGACTAGCCTATCGTATAGAAGAGAGAGAGTCTATCTTTAATTGATTGAGTATGACACTCTTATAATTAGCAAGCGAAAATCTTTCTTTAATGAATGAATTGGCGCAATCACTATCTGTGAATTGAATGAAGGTACAAAAGAAATAGGTGCTTGAGCTGGAACTCTCGCATCAGCTGGATCAGCTTAGGGGAAAGGCTAAGTGCTTCCGAGTTGAAAAGGAAAGCTAGCAAAGCAAGAGGAGGGGGACGGCAGGCGGAAGGTAAGGAGGAGTGGTACAATTAGGCCTTCCCTTCGGTATGCGATATCAGTATGTAAAGTGCATTTCTCTCGTAGCCCATTGAAATTTCTGGTTTGAGGAACTTCACCGCTATAACGAGCATCGATAAGCTGTCGCAAGCAATCAATCAAAGCGACTCCCGTCTTTATTATATATAATCTGTCTCGGGCCCTGCCCCTGTCTACAGCTATGCTATCTCTATTACTGCTAAGGTAAAGGTCGATCGCATCCTGATCCCGTCCATTCCTTTAGTTCGCTCTCAATGGGAATTTCTTTGTATAGTAAAACAAAGTCAGTGAAAGCTTTCTTCTAGGCGCTGAGGTACGTACTGTACTACGGTTCGGAATCAGCCTCTTTAGCAAACAAGCAAGGGATTGATCTGTTGATCTACGACCACCGTTGCGCTAACGCCGTTTTCTTGCTCCGTACCGTCTATCCACATTCTGACTATGCTAAGGTAGAGATGGGAATAACTGGCTCTGTCTTCTTCTTTCCTTCTGTGAATCGATAGGGTCTGACTGGCTTATTAAGAAATATGCGGGTCTTATTAGCTAAGCGTTGGTAGAGCAGGACTACTTGAAGATAGAGACGATAACTAAATAATACAATTGTTGCTAGACCAGACCAGATCACTTGTTGTTTTACCGCTGAAGTCACTTTAGTGGTGAGGCTGTGGAGACAGTGCATCCTTAGGTTCAAATCCTGTCAGGCACTTCAGGGTACCACCTGTCGACACTTAAGACCTCGCAGGAGATGATGGAGGCGGATTTTCTTCAGAATTGCCATCATTTCCTTACAGCGTGTCATTGGCCTTACATGATCGGAATCATTACAATGATCGCTGTGCGAATGGTGTCTTCTTCTTACGTCCCGAACCCAGCATCTCCAGCGTTCGCCTCTTCTCCCCCAAGGCCTCATTCAACTCGGCAAGTTCTTGGGTGGCGGCCTCATGTGCTGCCTCCCTCTCTGCGAGCTGGCCGGCAAGAGTAGCAGATTCATCCTCTCTCTCCTTCAAGAACTCCTCGAGAGATTGTAGCGCCCTCCGTGCCTTGGCCAGTTCCTCCTCGTCCAGACGCCAAGTTCCCCTCTCCCCTTCCGGTTGAATGAAGGAGATCTTCGGGTCTGGCTTTCCCGCTTCAGCTGCCATTACCGCTGCCCTGACAATCCACTCACGCGGGTAGATACAGTTTGGAGAAATTCCCCGCATGAGTTCGCTGGATGTTACAGCCGCCTTGTATGCATCCTTCCACGAGCCCACCCACCGGGGCTGTCTATCCATGTAGGGCAGAATAATCTTGTGCGCGAACCCAACAAGGTATGGATACAGATAGCGGTTCATGAGGTCCGGGTGTGCCTCGCTGAAGATTTTGATCTTCGAAGTCTTATGATGGCTGAGGCAGCAAACCATCGAACACTCTGATACATTTATCGGCTCGAACATTGGAGCAGCTTGGTCGAGCAGCAGCCGTCTTGCGCAAGGCCAAATTGGGTTGCGGATAATTGTGTTTACAGATGAGCAGTACCCGGAAAGGGTATGCCCCAGCTGCACAACCCCACGCTCCTCTTGCTCTATGCCGTAATAATGCACTTCAACGTCCCCGACGCGGTCTTTCGAGATCATCGACACCAGCGCAATGGAACGTGGACACCAGGCTGGATGGAATTTAGTGTCTAGTGTCTGGGCCATTTCGATGGGATCGGTGACTCGGCATCGCTTCTCTCTCCAGCCCCATAGTGCAGCGGGAGACTTACTGCGCCGGGAGCAAGGGATGGATAATGCTTGAAGACCCATCCGTAGAAGGCGGGTCCTAGATGCCCTCCGTAAGGCTCGCCGCCGACATAAGTGAACTGATCTGCGAGAGAGGCACAGACCATGTGACAAATGCAGAGCTTCCGCCCTTTCCTTTCGATGGTGGATCTCTATCTCTGATCTTCTTATCGCTGGAGATTCCTAATCATTGCGATATTGGCTTCTTAGTCTGAGTCTCTCTTCTTTCCATTTTTGTCTTTTAATTACCATCACTTGAAGCTATTATAGATGCTTACCGCCGATCGATTTAGTGCAGTACCGAAATGCTGGTCCATACAGTCTTTTTTTTTTGGCCGTGCCCTATCTTTGTTGAAGAGCTTGGTATGAATTGTCAAGTTGCATAGCTCGCCCTCTCTTGCTTGTGCTTCTTCTTCCCTCTTGACTTGCACTTACTTATTCCTCTCTCAATTTGTGATGGCAGAATGTATTTATATAGTAGCTTCTATTTCTTGTATCTTGAGGAGCTTTTCCTTTTCACCCGGACAGTAATGAATTATCCCAGGGATATTTCTATTTGATTGTATAGTGTATAGTTCTCTATCAGATATGACCTTTCGTAGGCTCGTGGATCACCCTTGGATATGAGATTGAATGCCCCACTTCATTCGCCATAGCTGCTTTCATCTTTGTATACTTGGTCAGATAAAGGCCTATGACAGAGGCTGGATGGCAGGAAGCGAGACCGAAGGGAGAGGTATGAAATCGCTCGACTGAAAGGAGAGGAAGAGGAAAAATCCGAGGATAGATGGAATGAGGTGGAGACCACCAGATATTCCTATTCTCCACCTCAGCTTATTCTGGCAGGACCTTCCTTCCATTCCCCGGCTGCGGAGTAGTCAGGATGATAAAATCGTTTGAACCCCTGCACCCTCTGGGAACTTCAGTCTTGCCTCTACATGGAATTCTATCAGGTCTTGCAAGCCTGTGGTATCTTGGTCCAGCCTCATTTGGTTCAAAGGTGCAGTGCCTCGCTACTCCTTTATAGCTTGGCTCGCCATAAACAATGGCCTCATGACCAGAGACAAGCTTCTTGAGTTTGGTACTGTGAATACCAATACATGTGTCTTATGCAATGGAAGTCTTGAAACTGTTCACCACTTATTCTTTGAATGCCAATTCAGCCGAGCAATCTGGGACCAAGTCTTGAGCAAATCTGGCTTGCGGTATAGCTCTATGCTTGGACTCAGGCCCTTAACTGGCTTTGTGCCTATCTGCGTGGCGGGAATTTACATGGAAAGATCCTAAGCTCTCATTTATATATAGTGTTTATCACATATGGCAGGAAAGAAATAATCGAATTTTTCGAGGAGAGGCAAAAAATTCAAGAACATTAGCTCAGCTTATTATTCTTTGTATCCAAGGGAAGGTGGGCCTCCATCTACAGGTCATGGATACCAGTAGGAATAGGGCGATAGAAAGGTTACCGAACCTGGACCTCAATAGCCTTGCAAAGCTATTGTACACTTAAAACCAAACCTCGAAGAAGGGTCAATACCATTTGGGTACGAAGCGACTCGAGGGGTCATACATTGTACAACAAGCGTTTGAATTATGGAATGGTGCGAAACAAAATGTTAAATATTTACACAAATGGGCTTTCCTTCCCGGAGCGTGTTTATTAGCTCCCCCATCATATTTACATGGGCTAATACTCCACCTTGAAAGGTCTATTGTACCGAAAAAAAGGTGGAACTAATACCTCCACGTCCCAGAATGAAACAGGGACCAGAAGGCAAAGACTCAGTGGCCTTTTTTCTTTTGCCTTACTGAATGCCGGGTCGTACTGATGAGACATCGAACGGATTAAGTGGGTCCCGTATGGTAAGATGGATGGGAAAGGCTGAGAAAGAATTCCCTTCTGTGAACAATGGATAGATATGATTTGGAGGAATCTATCTGGAGGCTTTCTAGTGCTGGATCACGGAACAATCAAAAAAGGCCAATACTGACCCTAGTGATAACGTGCCTACCCCAACTGAGCATCGACCTTGAAGCCTCCCGACCAAAGCTCAAATGACAAACATAACGAATTCTATAGTCTCAAATGACCCTGTTGCGGAAGCTCAGTTTTTCCGTAAATTTTATTCTCAGAAATGGGTGAACTGGGTTTCGCCCAACAATATGCCCGAAACAATCCAAGCCAGCCAGACTGAAACTGGCCACACAAACTCGAGCCCGAAAGAAGAGGAAATCAAACTGCCAACGTACGTTGGATAGGTAGAGGCTTACCTCTGGTAAGGTCATTAAACTGTTCAACCTTACCCCCTTAATGGTTGCATGACGATCCCCTAAAGAAAATATATAGATGGGTTGTCAACAAAGGCTACCTAATAAGCTAAGCTAATAAGGGTCAAATGGTTAGTCATAGGATCAGCGATATACTGGACAGTGCTCTTCTGATTCTAACAAGCCATCCTGAAGATAGAGCATTCAAAAGTATAAAGGCAATCCGCCTAGGCAAACATTCAAGAAATCTTACTCATGAGGCATCAGGTTGAACCCAAATACATTACCTATACAGCCGCTTTTACCTTTTTATTTTTGGATATTAAACGACGATTCCGGAATAGATAGATTCAAATTGCGTGATAGAATGGAAAATATAATCAAAATTCATGAGGCCTAGAAAAATCTTGAAAATAGGAAGCATCCGGGCACCGTTGAAAGAGTATCGTTTAGATTGATGAAACCATTTAGGACCGAATACCTCTACCCCTAGAACTGGCGAATATGTCAAGGCTGGAAAGGTTTATATGGCAGAAGAGTAATTGAGAAAGAGAGGTGATCATCTCCAGTGAGTGTGCCACAGCTGGAGAATAATAGGACATTGGAAATACATATACCACAGCCCTACCGTTAGGCACAGAGTCCGCATTCGATTTCGTTAGTTTGGCCACTCACTAATCTGTACGAGACGGCGGTGAATGTGAACCTCCTCTCATGGTAGCTGATTTGAAAATATTTTTTTTTACAATATGAAGAGTTGTGAAAGGATGCATTAAATAAGTTGGCATCAGCCGTTTGTCTCAGGGGCATTGAGTATCGAACCCACGAGGACTACGTGTTTGATCGAGTTAAAATTAATTACAACTTTAATCGAATAGCAAATAAAATTTGTGATTTTTGTATACTATTCCTTGAATTATCAATTAAACTAATGAAAATAAACAAATGTGTTTTTGAAATGTGTGAGATGCATTGTTAAGATGTCGAATCCCCCTTATTATTCTATTTTTAGTGTAACAATTAAAGTGACAATTTGAAATAATTCATGTTGGTCAATGTTCCTAATTTAATTGAAAGCATCTCTTGATAGCGATCAACTTTATTCCCCTCATATGAACCTTCTATCTCTTGATGAAAGATGCAAAAAATGATAAATGTATTAACAAGAACTAGAACACCTATTGAAACCATATAAAGTATAAATGTATATCTATATCCTCTATTGAACCTTACAATATTTATTATAATGTCCTTAAATCCTATTGTCTCTCTCTATAATAATAAAATTCACTAACAATTCAATTGGTAATCAATCAATTGAAAATAACGATAAAAACAATAACAAATATCTACAAATCAAATCAAATTAAAGTCAAAATAATTAATTAAAAACTAAAAATATCATAACAATTATTCATCACATCCTAACAATGTATAAAATTAGTCTAACATATCAAAATTACAAGAAATCATATTTTAAGTGAAAAGATATAATTCGAATATTTGATAAATTGAGAAGATGAAGATGAATTTTGAAATCATGAATCTCTTCAATAGTTTCTTGATAAATCTCCACTTGCGTCTTCTCTTCTTTGTCCAAAAATTAGGTTTGAATCTTCACTTGATTGAATTCTTACAAGTTCCCTTTAATCCTCTCACAAAAACTATGAATTTTCCTCATTTGATGATAATAATTAATGAATATTGGAATATAATATGTACATGAGAGTTTCTCAATATGTATTCTGATGTTATGTATTTGTAGGAGTCGAAATTTGGTTGAAAATCACATCCAAATTGGTTTTCAAAAGAATTCTAATCGAATAAGGAAAGTTGTCTTCGCGTGCGAATTTTTTGTCTCTGCACAGCAGTCAGTAGTTTGGCTTTAACTTTCTCTTCCGATATCCGATTGAAGCGATTCAGAATGCATTGGAAAGCTAACTCAAAAGACTACACCTTTGATAGAAATAGAATATTTCCAATTGAACATTTACTGTGCCAAAAATTGGTTTCAATATTTGACTAAAAATCTGGAATATAACTTGTACGATTGGAAATTGATTTGATCATATTCCATTCCTTTTTGAGTTCTAATTCCATCCAATTGTCTCCTCGCAATCTTTAAAGTATCTTCTTGTGGTCCGAATCAACTATTGAATTTGCAATTTGGTCATCAAACTTTGAATTTTGCCACTTTCATCAATTTTCGCTTCTTTCTTTTGATTTCTTGTTCAACCCTTGAGTTTTACCTATATAATATAGAATACAATAATTTAGGATATATTTTGTCAAAAGAACTATCAAATATCGTTATTTTAGACCCCCGAATACCCCTAAACTTAAATATTTGTTTGTCCTCAAACAAAATTATAATCTAAAGAACAACAAACACACAATTTTGTTAAAAGAACTATCAAATGTCGTTATTTTAGATCCATAATAAGTGTAAAGATTACACTTGTCAGGTACAATAATCATTTTAAAGAAAATGACTTTCTTACCACGCCTGAATCTCACATCGTGAAATAGATTGAGTAGTCAAAAGTTACACACAAGGATGGCAAAAAAATCCGTTCAACCCGAAATTCGCGGAGCCCCGCCTAATCGGGTAAACGGGACGGGAGATAGGGCAATGGTCATTGCCTCGAAGAGGGTACGGGGCAAATACAAAAATTATAGTCTTTACCTCGCTACTCGTCCCGTTTAAAGTTAATTTTAAATTTAAATTTTTTATCAAACAAAAATAATAGATTTATCATATTTTAAAAGAGAACATAAGTTGTTTCTAACAAATTGGTAAAAAAGTAATAATATTTTTTAAGTAAAGACATTAAAAAAAAAAGCAAAAAATAAAATAAATAAAAAATAAAAAGAAAAATAAATGGAGCGATAAATGGAGGTAGGGGACCTGCCCCACCCCGTCCACTTTAAACGGGTATGAGGATGAAGTAAGATAACAAAAATACCCGATTAGACGAGGTGAAAATGACCGACCCGTCCCATACTCACTTCGTTGCCATCCCTAGTTTCACACCATTTCCATATTACCAGAAAAGTTGGAAAGTCAAATTATGATTTTCCCTTTTTAAAAAATTTACTTACAAGTAAATTTTAAATAAATATTTTTATTTAATTAATGTAAATAAGTTATTTATTTTAGTACTAGTGTGATTGTTACATGGCCCCAGACGGAGAATGGAGAAGAGGTGAAGGCGATGGTGGTGAAGCGCATCCAGTGTCAGACCTCCAAATACAACACCACCTACAAGAAACTCCCCCATTTGAAATACCAGAAAAGTTGGAAAGTCAAATTATGATTTTCCCTTTTTAAAAAATTTACTTACAAGTAAATTTTAAATAAATATTTTTATTTAATTAATGTAATAAGTTATTTATTTTAGTACTAGTGTGAGAGTTACATGGCCCCTGACGGAGAATGGAGAAGAGGTGAAGGCGATGGTGGTGAAGCGCATCCAGTGTTAGACCGCCAAATACAACACCACCTACAAGAAACTCCCCCATTTGAAATAAACAACGAGAAACTCAGCCTTGTTCCCCCAAAAAATTCATGGTTGGCTACATTTGGAATAAAGAGAACAGACTCATAAAATCTCAGTCTTTATATCAACTACTAAGCAGAAGCACATTAGGTTCTCCAGAAAGCAAGACTTCTAGTCTATCATAAATCAAAAACAGAAAAAATCCCTGTATTTGAAGATTTTAACAGTTCTTAAGATTTTAGAGTCGATCAACTAAGCATCAAACTATATTAATACCCCTGGAAAGTCTCAAACTTCTGGAACAGGGGAATCCTTGATAGATTCACGCCAAGCATATTCCCTTGCCCCGTCTTTGTCAACAATTTTGATTACAAAATTTGGTGGGGCCACAACCAGCCTACTTCGTATTTCCATTATGATCTTGTCAACTAAATCAATGGCTTCTTCGACTATCATGTCTTTGCGGTAATGCCTATCCATCATGGAGAGTGCAAAATACGATCCATAACCAAATGCAGCTTTATCAAGCTTGTGAAGAGAAGCAATATAATCAATAAAGTAGAGGCATGGGCCTATGCCCTTGTCGTAGCCAGCCATGATGATATTCACCATATATGGATTCTGGGGGAAAAAATCAGCAAAGTTCAGTTTCAAATTTACCAACCAAATTTGAGCCAAATATTCAAAACTTAAATCTGATAACATCAAAGATTTTCAGTATGCAATATGCACCTTCTAGTTACAACTACCTTGGATCAAAAGGGGGAAAGATTTGGCTATATAAATAAATAAAAATAAGTCATGAGTACTCAACCGAGACACTAATGAAGGAATCTTCGCGTGCATAAAAGAACTACACAAGCAGCATTCAAAGACATTGCAGAGGTATGATACGTGTAAATCAGCTGTAAAGAAAAGTATGCAAGTGTTGTAAAGTTAGAGCAATTAAAAATCATTTATTCACTGATTGCATGCTCAGTAACGAATAATCTTAGTGTATCTAACTTGGCTACCCAGTATGAAAGAAACAAATTCCTGAAATATAGCTTCAGCCATGTTTTATCGAGGAGTAAATAGATGTTCCCAGTAAAAGTTATTCACTAAGCAGCATGCTTTCTAGCCGATGCCCCCTTTATTGCCTTTCTTACTTGACGGAAATAAACAAGATTATTCGTGAAAAAGAAAATGTAGGAGAAAGCTTGGCCTCTGCCTTTAGATAAACTTTCAATTTGAAAAAAGTGGGTAGTTATTCATTCAGGTGGTCGGTTATTAATAAAACATTCAAAAATTTGAAAATTCAATTCCAAATATGTGGGTCAAATATCATATTCTCCAACTTGCTCTTAGATTTGTCCCTTTTGGATCTCTAAGCGAATGATATCTTTGTTTTAAGGTTTTGGGTAAAAAATAATTTGTCATGTGACAAACTAAAATCACTACTAGCAAGTAAAAAGTCACTCATAGAGGCTAGAATAATGTATTCTGCAAAATAATGTGAAGTGACAACATTCTAAAACTTCAAATACCAATGACAGGCTAAACCTTCAATCCCATGTATTCCTTCCAGATCTCCATTCAATAGAGTAGCTTTAACGTTACCACAATGTTTAACATAATATCATTATAAATTGATTGGATAGTGTCACTGTCTGTGTCACCAAAATGTGTACTCACATTAAGAGTAATTTGTTTAACACGTGGACCAAATGGGAGAACGTTGTATTTATGGCCATATGTTTTAAGTTATATTTCAAAATTTATAAGGTAGGTTATTTAACTGCCTAAATAAATCCTGGCTTCCTTAGGGCATTGGAAGTCAGGGAAAAACTACTCACTTTGTTGGTGGAAGAAAGTGATGAAGTTCATATAAATAATCAAAGGATCCCTAGCCTATCCCCAACTCTCCCACTTTTCTTTTTTACCAAAAAGCGTGTGTTTTGTTTCCAAAAATTCAAGTGGGAGATATAGGCTAGAACACATGCAGTAAGAAGAAAGTTTTTAAAATATCAATTACATCTTTGACTACATGACTGTAGGTGCGTAAATTTCAGGAATTTATTTCCTATGAAGTGTTTACTCAACATTATAGCACTAGTTGTCTCCATATATGAGCAATACAAAATGCAGAAGAAATTGAAGGGCTGATCCCAAGGTATTACAATTCAACATATATCAAGAAGAGGAGAAAAATTCAAGAAATAAAAAGTTGAATTTCCGCCTAGAGTAAAGATATCATCGCAGACCCAAAACATAGGTGTCTGTAGTTTGGAGAGACCAGAAGACGACAACAATATGAAAAGAAAATAGAATAGAGAATAAGAGACAGCATGTGTAACATCCTTTTTGTGGATATTTATGCTCTCTTAGGAACAAGATTAACATATTCCTGCTTCCATTTCCATTTCCATTTCCTTGTTCTTTTTGTTTTCTTTTTTTCTTTTTAATCCAGAAACTAAAGATGTCGAGCTCTACTAGCAAAATAATATGCAGACAAGCATATGCAGTGTTGCAGTAAAGTTTCAACGAATCTGGAAAATTAGCAAGAGCAGTGATAATCTACCAATAACGCACCCCATTTATTGAAATTTTATCAAGACAATGAAAAATTGTTCTACATGACACTTTGCAAGACTTCGATTTCTCTTTTTAATCAAACATAATAACTTTATCTTCTATCTTCAAAACATAGAATATTCTACCTTCACAAGCACAAAATACTAATAACTTGGAGAAGAGAAAATATTGAGATTTGAGACAACAAAAGCTTTCGAAATTGATCAAAACAATATTATCAAAAGAATCTTAGAACATCCTAAGCACCTAAAAGAATTTAGCAATTACAATAATGTTAAACTTGCCAAATATAGTCTCTATTACAAATATAAAATAAAAATAACATATTAGTGATACATTGAAAGATTTAGACAGATATATTCATTACTCACACTTGTGTTGCACCATAAAAAAATATACACAGTTCTTCACTTATTATGCATTAGACAGTTCAGTATATTTTCTTGAGCATAGTCCTAGACAAAACAGATGCTAGCTTGATAATTCAAGCCCCAAGTGCAGTAACTCTAGAAGATTGAAAAAACTTAAACTTCCAGAAAAAGATTGAAAAAGTTAAACTTCCACTATAAATAAGTCAAAGTGCAGTAACTCTAGAAGAACATTGTACCTTTCTCAAGGCCGTGGCAAGCTCACCTCGGGTAAAGTTTGCAGCAGCTGCAGTCGTCAAAGGGATGCCATTTCGAAATTGGTACAGAGCCACATTCTTCTGTATGTACTCTGTAAACTGAGCCCTAATACATCATTTTACCGAATAAGTTAATTAATACCATCACATTTAAAATGAGCGCATAGGTATTATAGCTTCAGAAAACGTATACACCATAAGGAAATATATCCTGAATGGCATAATTACATTATATACCTAAGTTTAATATGATATAGTAATTTCACTAACTGGACTCCGAATAAGACCTAATAAAGAACAAATTTTAGTAGTGCAATAGTTACCACAAAATGGTAGAATTCCCCATCATAGTACAACTAAATGAAGACCCATACACAATAACCTTAACATCAAAAAAGTAATTCAAGTTTAAATCTATTTTAGTGCACACATTTTCACATGTAAAACATCAAGCATATTATAGTTTTAGCACAGCTTTGGCTATCTCAAATGCTTAAACCCAAATGTCCATAAAGAAAAGCTCAACAAACCAAAACCTGTTCAGAATTTCACATAATATATGTGTAAGAACAAACTTAGCATCACCAGTACATAATAGAAAAACCAGAAATGAGATTCCCTTGCTATAAGAATACTAGCAAATTATATCGTGTGGTTTGCAAAACTAAACTGAATATTCCATTGTGGTTTTGAAATAGCGTAAAAATCCTCTTGTAATTTTTGGAAACCCAGCAAATTACAACCATATGGCGTCCAAGGACCGCTATGATGATAGGAATTTGTTTTCTTCTCATTTCTTTCCAAAAGAAAGAAAATTTTCATTGCATCAACCAAACACCAGTAAATGATTACTATAGTAAGTATTTCCATGTCAAGCATTTTCCTTCAAATAGAAATCTGCATAAAACTCTCTTCACAGTCAAATGTTTTATGTCTGTGCTCATTAACTTCACCAGATAAAATCATCTCTAAGATAGTTCAAAGTTACAGCCATAATTTAACAAAAAAAAATAGCAGAAATTTACCTGTCATACAGATTACAAGATGAGAATTCAAAAAAAAGACAATGATATCGTAAAATATATTTCCCCAAATTGGAAGCATAGTGTTTATGTATACATACAAGTGTTCATAACATATGTGCACTAATGTCAAAAAATTAATTCAGAGCAGAAATAAATTAAAGAAAACCCAATAAGTAAGCTAAATATAAACAAATTAATCCTGAATCCATAGCATGTCAAAATTCACACGTTTAGAAAAATGTCTACCAGCAAGTTCAATAAAAATAAAAAAAATGAAGAGCCAGGAGACAAAAAAGGACTTCAGTTATAACACCTGCACCCGAATTTTTGGTCTAATTATGAGAATTGAAAATTTAGGGGCTCATTTGAGGGTTAATCCACCTTCTAGGACCTTGTAGCAAATTTAGTATAAATGCTAATTACCACAAATTTTGCTCTTTAAAAAAAATGGTTGAATGTTTGGTCAAACCCTTGTATAGAAATCCTTGATATAAGTTTTTGTCATATTCACGATTGACCAAACATATGGTAATGTGTAGTGTGAATGCATGTGTATATAGAATGTGGTATTCACATGAGGAATGAGGGAGAGATTCTTGCTCATTTCACAAATTTCAAGGAACAATTTCAATGCTAGAATTAATAGCCTTTCCACCATCATGGATTTTCCTTAATGAAGCATGCCTAGTCTTGTCCTATTTAACCCCCTCATTCACATTTATATGCTACCACCTATATTTGAATTATTATTATATTTCCAGAAAATTATTATGGGCCTCATATGATACAGTATGATTATGATTATGTTAAGGGGACTGAAGTTTAGTAGCGCTACATATAAGAATTCCTACCACCTATGTTCGGTAAAATTCTCGTGGCTCCATTATGTTGATTATGATTATTATACTCTTTTAAGTTATACACGATAATAATTCATGGCGTACTTACGGGGATTTATAAATCTCACTCTATGATATTTCCCCTTTCAAACAATTGATGGTTCGAGGCAGTTAACGTGGACATGGCAATGGGTTAGGATTAATAAATTATATTGTGTTTGAAACACAACTTTTAAGTTTCATTTTTTTGACATTATATGTCAATACATTATTCTTTAATAATAAGATTTCGCAATTAATTCTTGAATTTAATGAGAAATCGTTTCTTATTACTATTTAAGTCTTTATGAAAGAAAAAATCGAATTTTATTTAGTAACACTTGAATAGTCAAGAATTCGGGTTGTCACAGTTGGTATCAGAGCTAAGAGTTTTTAAAAATCGATTCTATAGACTTAACATGTATATTCAAAAATTTTAACTTTACGTATTTTATTTTATCTTATTTTTTTGTTATAAAAAAAATTATTAATGGGCTGATCCATTTTGTGTAGAATGTGTATGAAATTTGGGCTTTTATTTGATATTATAAGAGTGCATTTTTTTAATTGGTTTATTTAGTTGGACGTTATTATTTAAATAGCCTAATACTATATAAAAGTTTTAGTGCAATAATCAATTTGAATCCAATAATTAAGTTGTTTTAAGAGTTTTTTTTTCTTTTTTCTTTTTTAAAATAAGTCGATATCTAAAATGAGAATTAAGTTGTTCTAAATCACTAGCCACTATGTCATCCTCAATGGCTCGACTTCCTTGAACCAGGTATTCATGTCATCTCACTTATGAAAAGCATATCTATTACGCGAAATAGCAATCATGAATATCGTGACAAAATATGAATATTAATTTATGATTTTATTTAAGCTTGTTATGCATAAAAGTCAATAATAACATGAAATTTTGAATGTTACAAGCGTTTACTATTACACATAAAATATTATTGATAGAAGACCTTAATTTTAGATTTTATACTAATGTAGAAACCATAAGATATGTAGATGGTTCCTTTCTTTTCGATAGATGGTGAGTGGACAATGTCAAACCAGTCGAACTGAGAGACACAATTATTTTACTTGGTTGCATAGGAATTACAAGAGAAACCCAAACCACGGTTTGATACAATACTTAGATGCCATGGAAAAGATTTACTGAGGGTCAAAAGCAAATGGATATCAATTTCTTAGGGATGACATCGTGTATCACCTTGACCGAACCCTTACTCCTTACTGGAGGCAGTTTATCATGGGAATCGAAGAGACCTTCGACTACCAGACATCTCCTGATCTATTAGTCAGATGCATGAGGGAAGGGTGGAGGGTGAATCATGAAGACGTTAGGTATACCAGTGGGATGCCATGCTATAAACCCAATCCGAGCAGCGTCATAACCATACCCGAAGTTGATTACGAGGGAAATTATGTTGAAGATGACCTAAGTGAAGGATACAACACTGCGTCGTATTCCGCAATTGACCCAAAACAAAAATCCAAGGAAAAACATGAGGCAAATCAAGGGCAGGGTACTGGGAAGAACTATTAGATGATGCATAGTTTTCTTTACGTTTAAATTTATGTTATTCAATATTTGAATCTTAGCTTGTTTGGACACTGGGTATGCCTGGTGGTCTGTTATTTATGTGAACTTACGAATGTTTATAAATAAAGCATGCCATTCCTTTATGTTTCATTTCCTCAATTTGACTTAATTCTAAATAGTTACTATCATTTAATTAAGGTTATGGCACCTCGAAGCAGAAGGACTAACAATAGCAATAACCAAACCCAAGAGTCCACACAACCTTTTCAACCTCAGCCTAATAAGATTGACCCACAGTTTGCCCAACAGTTTCTCGCTATGATGCAAACTTTTGCGCAAGTTGCGGTGCCACCACCACCTCCTTAACAACAAACACCACCATTTTTTTCGTCGACTCAACCAGAACAACAGCATAAAGCTACCCCTGACACTAGGACCACTGCTGTTGTGGTTAGTGGGACACCATTTCTAGATCAAGGGCTCCTGGTCATGTTTGAATGTGGGATGAATTCAAGGAGGCCTTTCTAAAAAAGTACTACCCCACGAGTATCCGAAATCGGAAGGAGCCTGGTTCCTCACTTTGACTCAGGGCTCAATGACATTGATCGAGTACGAGCAAAAATTTGAAGAGTTGGCTTATTATGCTCCTGAGTTTGTGGATACGGAAGAGAAAAAGGCGAGACATTTTGAACAGGGTTTGATGGATGATTTTAAACGGACTGTCATAGTGCTTCAGCTTGAAAACTACCATGATGCGTTGGCAAAGGTACAATTGGCAGATTTCAAGAACCGCACTAGTGGGGACGAAATGCAGCATAATGGACAGTCAGAGAAGCGAAAGTGGGTAGATAATAAGGGCAAAAGGAAACAAGATTATGCTAAGAAAAGCAGAGGAAATTCAACACAAAATGGCAACAAGAGTTGCCCACGCTGTGAAAAATGCCAAAAACATCACCAGGGAGCTTGCCTTTTGGGGACGAATTCATGTTTCTGGTGTGGAGAACAAGGACACATGGCTCAGTATTGCCCTAATTATGGGAACAACCAGTAGAGGCCACAAGGAAACAACCAACAAAGACCACAAAAGAATAATCAGCAGAGACCACAAGGAAGCAATCAACAGAGACCACATGGGAACAACCAGCATAGACAAGGCCATGCACCAGGCGGCCAGGCTAGGGTTTATACACATCAGAATCAAAATGTCTTAGCAGGTAAAGTCCTCACATCCAACTTACTAACCTATGTATTGATAGATTCTGGTGCAACTCACTCCTTTATAGCCCTTAAGTTTGTATGTAAACTGGATGTTATGGTTGAATATGCACAATTTCCTTTAGTAGTGACGATCCCACTGGGGATATAGTGAAAACTAATCACATAGTTATAACGGCAAGAGTAGAAATTGATGGTAGATCATTGGAGACGAAATTGTATGTATTAGATATGGACGAATTCGATGTGATTCTTGGAACGTACGGGCTATCCAAGAACCATGCGACAATTCGTTACTTGGAAAAAGAAGTGATTTTTCAAAGATTCAGGAAAGAGGAAATTTGATTATCTGTAGCTGGAGGTCGACCCTCACCCCACATCTTGTCTTCATTGGAAGCCCGACGGATCGTATCATTATAAAGCACTACGGGACTCCTTATGTCCGTAATAAGGAAGAGAACAATAAATTGACAGTTGACGAGGTTAGGGTGGTATGTGAATATCTAGAAGTCTTCTTCGAGGAATTGCTTGGCATGCCGCCAGAACGAGAGGTACAATTCACAATCGACCTTACTCCCGGCTCGGCACCCATCTCTAAAGCCCCGTATAGAATAGCACCCAAAGAGTTACAAGAACTGAAGGCACAACTGGAGGAGCTATTGGAAAGAGGTTTCATTCGGCTCAATGTATCGCCATTGGGAGCACCTGTGTTATTTGTTAAGAAGGATAGATCGATGAGAATGTGCATCAATTACAGAGAATTGAATAGAATCACTATCAAGAATAAATATCCTCTTCCCAGAATTGAGGATTTGTTTGATCAGCTCAACGGTGCAGTGGTGTTTTCCAAGATCGATTTAAGGTCTGGTTATAATCAGTTGAGAATCAAATACAGTGGTATCTCTAAGACCTCTTTTAGAACTCGATATGGACACTACGAGTTCTTAGTTATGTCATTTAAGCTAACTAATGCTCCTAGAGTCTTTATGGATTTGATGAACCGTGTTTTCCACAAGTATATGGATCAATTTGTTATCGTGTTCATCGATGATAGCCTGATCTACTCAAGAAGTAATGAAGACCATGATGAGCATTTAAGGATTGTGTTGGATGTTTTGAAGGAGAAACTTTATGCCAGTTCAAAAAATGTGAGTTTTGGCTGGAGCAAGTAGCATTCCTTGGACATATTATCACGGCTCAAGGGATAGAGGTGGATCCTAGTAAAGTAGAGGCAGTGTTGAATTGGTCAAGGCCAACCAATGTAGGAGAAATTCACAGTTTCTTAGGCATAGCAGGATACTATTGGAGGTTCATTGAAGGATTTTCCAAAATATCAGGATCACTAACACAGTTGACATACAAGGGTGTAAAGTTTGACCGGACAGAAAAGTGTGAACGGAGCTATGAGGAATTAAAATAGAAGTTGGTGAAGGCTCTAGTGTTAACCACACCCAATGGGTCAGATAGTTTTGTGATCTATAATGATACTTCGAAGCAAGGTTTGGGATGTATCTTAATGCAACACGACAAAGTGGTTGCCTATGCATCGAGATAATTGAAGCTACATGAACAAAACTACCCCGCGCACGACCTAGAACTTGCCGCGATGGTCCATGCATTAAAGATTTGGAGGCATTATCTTTACGAAGGTAAATGTGACATTTATACGAACATCAAAAGCCTCATGTACATCTTCACCCAGAAGGAGTTGAATATGAGATAGAGAAGGTGGCTTGAGTTAGTAAAGGATTACGATTGTGAAATTTATTATCACCCAAGCAAAGCGAATGTGGTAGTTGATGTATTGAGTCAGAAAACGGCAAGTCAATTAGCTATGTTGACTATGCAGGGGAGATTGAATTTCGAGGTTGTCACCATTCAGCCAAGTGTGGTCGCTCGAGTAACAGCTCTCTCTATCCGACCCACAATCCGTAGCAGAATTAAAAGACATCAAAAGGGTGACCAATCTTTTGAGTATATCAAGTCTAAGATTAACTCAAAAAAGCGGAAGGACTTCACCATAACTGAAGACAAAGCATTATATTATCAATGACGGATGTATGTAACAATTTTTGAGGAATTGAAAAGAGAGATTCTAGAGGAAGCTCACTCCTCTCGTTATTCAGTGAACCTGAGAGGCACAAAGATGTATAAAGATTTGAAGGCAATATTTTGGTGGGAAGGCATGAAGAGGGATATAGTTAAATATGTCAAGAAATGTTTGGTATCTCAGCAAGTGAAGTCCGAACACTAGGGACCATCAGGGTTACTTGAACCATTTGAAGTCCTAGAGTAGAAGTGGGAGCATGTAACTATGGACTTCGTGATTGGTTTTCCAAGGTCAGCAAGAGGTCACGATGCTTTTTGAGTCATAGTGGATCGACTCACCAAATCGGCTAATTTCTTGCCGGTTCGGATGACATTTACTATGGACCAGTTCACGCAGTTATATGTGAATAAAATAGTAAAGTTACATGGTGTACCTGTTTCTATTGTATCCGATAGAGATCCAAGGTTCACATCGAACTTTTGGAAAAATCTATACCGAGCTATGGGAACTAAACTAAAGTTTAGTATGGAATTCCATCCTCAAACAAATGGGTAGTCTGAGCTAACAATTCAAACATTGAAAGACATGCTTCGGACATGTATACTCGAGTTTGGAGGACAATGGGAGAAGCATTTACTATTAGTTGAGTTCTCTTACAACAATAGTTACCACACTTCAATTGACATGGCACCATATGAACCACTGTATGGGAGAAAGTGTAGATCACCACTTTATTGGCATGAAGTCGATGAGCGAAAGATTTTGGGGCCAGAAATTATTGAACAAACGGTGCATGCAATTGAGAAAATTCGCGCCACCATGACAATTGTCCAGGACAGCCAGAGAGAGGGTCAGGAATTTTCATCTGGTGATAAGGTATTCCTCAAAGTGGCACCAATGAAAGGAGTGCTACGTTTTGGCAAGAAGGGTAAGTTGCGACCAAGGTTTATTGACCCGTTTGAGATCTTACAACGTATCAGGAACATTGCATATCAGTTAGCGTGACCTCCAGAACTTTCAGTTGTATGACTCTTCCATGTTTCAATGTTTAGGAAGTACGTCCCTGATCCGAGTTATGTGGTCAACCATCAGTCTATTGTATTACAGCAAAGTTCAAGCTATGAAGAAATACCAATAAGAATTGCTAATAAGAAATTTCAAGCCCTCCGGAAAAAAGTGATCTTGCCAGTGAAAATACAGTAGCGTAATCACTCGGTTGAAGAGGCCACGTGGGAGCGAGAGGTGGAAATGCGGGCCAAGTACTCACAACTTTTCGATGAATTTCAAGGTAAATTTCGAGGGCGAAATTTATTTTTAGGAGGGTAGATAACACCCGCACCTAAATTTTTGGACTAATTATGAGAATTGAAATTTTATGGGCTCATTTGAGGGTTAATCTACCTTCTAGGACCTTGTAGCAAATTTAATATAAATGCTAATTCCTACAAATTTTGCTCTTTTAAAAAAAGGGCTGAATGTTTGGTCAAAACCTTATATAAATTTCCTTGATATATGTTTTTGTCATATTCATGATTGACCAAACATATGGTAATATGTAGTGTGAATGCATGTATATATAGAATGTCGTATTCAATGCTAGAATTAATAGCTTTTCTACTATCATGGATTTTCCCTAATTATGCATGCCTAGTCTTGTTCTATTTAAATCCCTCAATTCACATTCATATGCTATCACACACTATTATTTTTTTAGTCCAAATAATACACACACACACACATAGCTGAGGTGGAAATTGTAAGAGGTATCAAGAATTTTATTCGGTCTCTATTACTCTTTCTTTTAAATTTCACAGTAAGTACGCTACCTATGTTTAAATTATTATTATATCTCAAGAAAATTATTACGAGTCCCATATGATACAGTATGATTATGATTATGTTAAGGGGACCGGAGTTTAATAGCGCTACACATAAGAATTCTTATCACTTATGTCGATAAAATTCTTGTGTCTCCATTATGTTGATTATAATTATTATGCTCTTTTAAGTTATACACGATAATAATTCATGACGTACTTACGGGAATTTTATAAATCTCACTATATGATATTTTCCCTTTCAGACAATTGATGGTTCGAGGTAGTCAACATGAAGATGGCAACGGGTTATGATTAATAAATTATTTTGTATTTGAAACACAACTTTTAAGTTTCATTTTTTTTTTTTTTTTTTTTT
>CAIGRB010078652.1:0-15003 GCA_903798255.1 Fraxinus quadrangulata | reverse complement strand
ATTATACGTCAATGCATTATTCTTTAATAATAAAATTTCGCAAATAATTATTGAATTTAAAACCCTTTTTATTTACTTAATGAGTAAAATCATTTCTTGTTACTATTTAAATCCCTATGAAAGAAAAAATCGAATTTTATTTAGTTACACATGAATAGTCAAGGATTCGGGTCTCATATAAGTACAAAATACAAACAAACGAAATCCCTCACTGTAATAATATCAAAATTTAAACACAGAGATAATCAAATATGAGTTCTATAACCCACAAAACTGGAGAGAAAACTTAGGTGGATAGAACCCGAAAGAGAAAATAGCATCCTAAAAGAATCCTATTTGACATAATTAAATTACACACGTTTCATCTGCATCTGCATCTACACTAAACACACATGCCTATATTATGTGCGTATATGCAAGCACTAATTTTACTCTATCAAAGATTTTTTTTCCATACATACACGTAGATAAACCAAAACTCAGAAAAATACAAAATTTATCACAATAAAAAATAAATAAATCAATCAGTCCAAATATCATCAACTAACAAAGAACACTTGCACATATAAGTATACATATAACCTTTAGTAGTTAATTGTACTCCACCAAAGATTTTACCCTACATACATATAGATAAACAAAAACCCAGAAAGCACAAAACAAAATTCATTCCAATAAAAAATAATAATCAATGAATCCTAAAAGAACATTAAATTACACAAAATACCTACACATACAAACTATAGATATAAATGTAACTACTTGAAACGGGTTTTTACCGGTCACCAGTTTCGCCGGAAGCCCCCATGAGTTTATGCGAATCAAGGATCATGATCTTGTCCTCATTGGTCTTGTGTACGAGGATGCTATGCACGGCCGATGAGTCCGCCGCAACAATTGCAAAATCTTTGCCCACCAGTCCAAATACAGATTCCATTCCTCTCTTCCTTTTTTTTCACCTTGATTTTTCTTCAGATCTGCTATTTAGGTATCAAACTCTAGGGGGTTTCGATTTTTTAGCTGTGCTCAGTACATTTGATTGACCTGCGTTAAAAAGAGCTGAGGGAAGGTGTCTTGGAGAAGAGGAAAAGAGGCTAAAGTCGTGACAGGTAGGGAAATCGCATTTTGGAAAACCAGGTATAATGGGTGGGAAATTGACACTATTATTCCTTGTAGGTTGAGAGCATTTCCAAAAATTCTCCATTTATAAAGGGTATTTTATGCATAATAAAGAGCTCTTTAAATCTAGGGAGTAAATTTTTTTATGCATTCTTACAAGCTTTTTGTTTTGATTCTTTATTTTGTTTTTTTTTTTTCAATAATTATTTATTGATTTTTTTTCTCATATCTTATTTAACATTATTATTTTTTATATGTTATTAGTCAATCAATTCAAATGTGATTTGAATTATTTAAGTTATAGAATATTGTAATTTGAAACTTATTAAATTCAATCATTGTTAATTAAGAATAGATAGTATGAGTTTAATTCTTTAAATTTGAGAGTTAAATCCACTTTTTATTTTAAAAAGTTAAAATAATGATTTTTTGGAACTTATTTTTAAGCATTTGGTTCTCTGAAATGGAGAGTATGTTATACTTAGAAAATTTCTTAAAGATGCTCTAAGAAGTAACGAGTGTAGCAGTACTCTGTAATCATTCAATGCAATTATTTCGATTTTACCATCTTTCCTAGTGGTGAAAGGCGTTATGGTTTAATGAAGGAAATTAATTACCTTAATTATTTGAGAAGAGGAATAGCCTATTAATAATGTTTTAAAAATCAACTCGAAAAAGAGAGAAAATCAAGGTTCAAAGGGTTGAATCGGGGTTGACCAGATAATTTTTAAGAATTTCAAATTAAATAAATTTACAAAAAAAAAATATATCAACAAATGAGAATCAATTTGCTATAATTTGTTATAGATACATGGATCATCAATGTAAACCTTAATATTTGAACACCTTCTTCATTGTTCCATATCAAAACTTTGGTGGCTATTAAAATTCTTGTTAGCGCATTTCTTCACAGATCTCTAGTCTCTCTAACATATACAAAATCTATTTATACATATGTACACAAATACATCATCCGAAGTAAGAACATAAATATAAGGGAACTTATTTTCTTTCATGGTAATTAGATTTTTTATTTATTGGAACTACTGTAGTTTTGATCGATCGAAAAAATTTAGGAGTTGTGTTCACCATCATTCTCTATCCCAAAAAACCCACAAAAATCGTATCCAATTCACGATTAATAAGAGGAGAATGAAGCAGAGGAGATCGATTCTTTAATTGAAGAAATCGGTCCTGGCTTGAATGAAGAGAGGAATAGAATACCACACGTCTTGATGAGAGACTATAAATTAGGAGAAGAATTTTCTAAAGAAGATAATAAAGCTCATTTGGCCATGTTTGCAGCTACTGATCCTATTCATTTTGAAGATGCTGTGAAAATAGAGAAATGAAAGAGAGCTATGAATGTAGTATATAAGGAAAAACGACATGTGGGAGTTAATATATTTACCTAAGAGAGGAATTAAAGTTAGAGTAAAGTGGGTCTACAAGTCTAAATTAACAAAAAGTGGACAAGGCTCGGCTTTTAGTAAAGGGATATATTCAACATAATAGGATTGATTATATAGAAGTATTTGCATCAATGGCACAAATGGACACAATTCGTTTGGTAGTCATGCTTCCTACTTAAAGAGGATGGATTATCTACTAGCTCGACGTGAAATCTACATTTTTACATGGTGAGTCGAATGAAAATGTTTTTGTGGAGCAGCCATGTGGATATTTGCAAAAGGAAAATGAGCACAAGGTCTATAAGTTAAAGAATGCACTTTATGGACTTAAATAAGCACCTCGTGCTTGGTATTTTTGTACATATGCCTATTTCCTAAATGATGGTTTTGAGAAGTGAGATTACGATCATACTTTGTTCATCAAGACAAGACAAAAAAGAAAGGTAAAGTATAATCGTAAGTTTGTAGATCTCATTTTACAGGAAATGATGAATTGATGTTTACAAAGTTAAAAAAATTCCATGAACCATGAGTTTGATGACCCTTTGAAAACTCTCAAGTGCACAGGACCGTGATCAAATAATATAATGGTGAATTAAGTGTCAAACACACGAGAACTACGTGTTATATCGAGTTAAAGTTAATAATACCCTTAATCGAATAGCAATAATGAGTTATAATAAATCTATGTCTAATTTATTACGTAACAAGAAATCAAAGTAAAAGCTTATCAAATTTTTGAGGTGCATTGCTAATATGTAAAATCCCCCTTATCACTCAATTTTTAGTACAACAATTAAAATGACTCATTGTTATCGCGCGAGTTGGTCAAAATTCCAAATTTATTTAAAAGCTTTTTCTCGATAGCGATTAAATTTAATCTTATATGTAATATTTCTATATCTTTATAAAAGATATCAATATAAAGCATTAAAGGAGTTAGAGCATCTAGGAGCCATGTGAACCATTTATGCATATCTCTATCATCTATTGAACATCGTAATGCTTATTACTATGTACTAACGATCCAATTATCTCTCTCGATGACAATAAAATCCAAAAACAATTCAACTAATTGCCAATTAATTCAAAAGAAAGCTAAACCATAATAAACATCCCAATATTCAAACAAATTAACGTCAAACTAATTATTTAAACCAACAATCTTATAATAAAGGTTCATTTCATCCTAATAATGTAAAAATCTGGACTAGCATAATGTCGAAATAAACACATAAAATTTAAACGACATAACCAGGAAATCGAGGGAACGTGATTAATTCTCAAATTCCTTGCACAATTATTGATAAATTTACTATACAAAAAATTTGAAATTAATTCTTTAGTTGCTTTCTGTCCATATGTGTCTCCGTCAGCTTCTCCGTAATCTCCCCTTTTAATTCCCTATTTGCGTGTGTGTGTGCGCGCCCACTCGTTGTGTGTGTGTGTATCACTACATATTAAAAGAGCCAAAGTGTAGGCGGACACGTGTTGTCATTTCCAATCATCGTAAATCCCCCATTTTTTTAATTCCTTGAAATTCGTCAAAATTTTCCACACTGCCATTCCTGCCTCTCCATTATCTCACGCAACCACCCACTTCTCCTCCATTTTCCCACACAACCTCCCATTGCAAAATTTTCATTCCTTTCCATTTGCGAGACTGATGCTCTAGAAGAATTTGGCAAACTCGTGCAATTGGAATACACCTCAAGTTTGGATTATATTTTCCCCCTTTCTTTGTCAAGTCAATACATTTAATACCAAATTCATATGGAGAATCGAAAAGATACAAAGAATATAGACGAGAAGTGAATTCATTCGAAATAATTTATGAATATCTTCCATGTTTATGAATGAATTTCTCTAAAATTTACATGTATTTATTTTCAACATTAAACAACTAATTAATTGCACACGCACGTTAACTACACTAGTATATAACATAAGCCACCAATGTTTAATCCAATTAGAATAAGTAGAGGCCCAATTAATTAATGCTTCTATCCAAATCCTCAATTATTTCATGTAATGCAAGTTAGTCCTTCTCTTCATTATCTCCTCATTTTGATCCTTCAACTTTTATTCAAGTGAGATTTAGTCCAAAAACTTCTATTTAGTTGCAAATTGGTCCTTTTTCTTTTCCAATTGCTTTGAAATGGGTCAAACACTAAATCAACATCCATTTTTCTAATGCAAAATCAATGTGTGTGTATGTGTGTGTGTGTGTGTGTGAAGAATTAAGTAGTCAACCATGAATCTATAAGTTGTTCCAATTTTCGACCCTACATGGTCAACTATATCTTTTCATCTCTCATGCTATTCATACACCACCAATTTTCTTCTGTTCATTCGTTCCCACATGTGAATTAAGGTTGAATTTTTTTCATTGCTATCCTCACCTTTTTTAGTTCAGGTGGACGTCACTAGTTGCAAGTTAACACATCAATGAACAAAGATTCTCCAATTATTTAATGTTTCAACCTCCAATACTCAACTAGACTAATTATCCATCATCAAAAGTGAAATTCCCTTAACAAGAGTATTTGGGACTTAGCCAAGGTATTTAGTGCTTTTGCTCTTTTTTCTTTTTCTATTTGTTTTTACGTTTTCTCATTTTGTGTCTTAGATTATCTATGTAATAGGCTTTAGGCCGATGACTCCCAAATTGGATGATTTTACGGTACCATGTTTCAGACACCCTTACATGCTTAATAACTCGAGTCAAAAAAGTTTCCAAGAGAAGTTTCAAATTTCAAAAATTTATGCATTGATTAGTGTCATGTCCCTTATCAAACACCTATTTAAGCAAACCGATTTTCAATTTAAGACTTTCGCTCAATTTTATCTCGTTATTCTAATACAATCCACATATAACTTTTTCACACAAGGAATCCCCGTTCACATCCGTACCTTCCTACAACAGTAAAATCATGCTCAAACAATGCTAATTTTGGTCTAAGATCATTAATTGAGGATAATTTTGGGTAAACCAACTTATTGCATCATGATTAAAAACTCAATTCTAGTGCGCATATAATATTAAGTTCTACAATCTTAAGCATCAATCAGTTTAAGCTTGTAGCATCCACAATTCATAAGTCAACAACAAATATCAAATTTAATTATCATTGTCGGCCATGCTTTCTAACCTACATAAGCACACAATCTAAAATAAGAATATATTATTTTTTTGTTGAAATTTTTCAAAATTTTCAATTTTTTTATTCTTCTATTATATACTAAAGTGATAACGAAAAACAAAGGAAACGGGGAAGAAAAGGAAAAAAGTACTCCCCAAATTTTTATGTTGAATGTGTAAGGAGCTATTTGCCAATTTAACACAACTTGTACTTTGCTAAACTCCTTTAGATGTCAATTTCCATGGTATCTATCAAGTTGGGAAGAAAACAATATAAGGAATAAAAAGAAAACTCATTTTACTCAATTAATATTTTCCTTTAACTAGGCTAAGTGTCCATGATGAAGATGACCCCCAAACTAAATTTAAACGCTTCATAACTAATGCAACCTATAAATCAAGAATAACGCTATATGCAATGCAATATGGAAAGCAAAATAAATAAAAGGATTAGGAAATTAGATTGCATCCCAATAAGCGCTGAATTTATAGTCTTTAGTTAGACTTGCAGCTCGATCATTTCAGGTTGTGGAGTTGGGTAAATGACTTTTCTTTATCAAAATCGCCACCCCAATAAACTTTCAAATACTGCCCATTTAACGTGATGGTGCCTTTTGTCTCACGAGTCACTTTAAACTGCTCTATGTGAAAAGACTTGAACAACTGTGAATGATCTAGACCATCTGTAGTGCAGTTTCCAAGGGAAACGTTTCAACCTAGAATTGAACAACAATACTTTTTGACCTAGAGTAAACTCACACCTTTGGATGTATTTATCATGCAGCTCTTTGTCCTTTCCTTATAAAACTTTGCATTCTCAAAAGCATCTATCCAGAATTCATCTAATTCATTCAGACGTAGCATCCTCTTATCTCTAGCTACTCTCATGTGCATGTTCAGCTGCTTTACTACCTAATATGTTCGATGCTTCAACTCCACTAGAAGGTGAAAATATTTCCCAAACATAAGGCGATATGATGACATGTCGATTTCTGTTTTGTAAGCAGTCCGGTATGCCCACTGTGCATTGTCAAACTTATCGACCAACCAGTTCTTGAACCATTCATGGTTATCTCCAGTATTCTCTTCGACTCTCTGTTTGACACTTCTACTGGCCACTTGTTTAGGGATGATAAAGTGTAGCAATATGATATTTTACCCCATATTTTGCCAATACTGACCCCAGAAGCATGTTACAGAATCTCCATCACCAATGATGGTTCTAGGGACGCCAAAGCGTGAGAATAAGTTTTTCTTCAAAAATTTAACAACCACTCGAGCATCATTATGGTTCTAGGGGTGCCAAAAAGCGAGAATATGTTTTTCTTTAAAAAATAGACAACCACTCGAGCATCATTAGTTGGTGTTGCTATAGCTTCTACCCATTTTGGAGCATAATCAACTGCCACCAACATGTACTAATTGTTGTAAGAAGATGCAAATGGTCCTATAAAATTATCCTCTAAACATCGAAGAGTTCTACTTCTAGAATTGAATTCAAAGGTATCTCATGCCTTTCGGAGATAGTCCATGTACGTTGGCATTGATCATGGTGTTTCACATATTTATAAGCATCCTTAAATAGTGAGGGCTAATAGAATCCTGATTGTAGAACTTTCACTACTGTCTTCAAAGACCCAAAATGCCCTGCATAAGCTGAAGAGTGGCAACGCTCCAGAATATAAGGGATCTCCTCACATGTCACACATCTTCGAATTATATGATTAGCATCCCTCCTGTATAATATGGGATTCTTCTAATAATAGTATTTCAACTCCAAAAAAAACTTCTTCCTTTGGTGATATGTTAACTCAGGCGAAAGCATATTACACGCCAAGTAATTCACTATGTCTGCATACCATGGCCATAGTCAATTGTAAAAATACGCTAATTTGGGAAATAATCCTTTATACCGCCCTCATCCCTGTGTTTTGCCCATTCAAGCTTTGAAAGGTGGTTCACTACCACATTTTCACTACATTTCTTGTCTCTAATCTCCAAGTCTCTTGAAAAAGAATTGTCCACCAAATCAATGTATGCTTCACATCCTTCTTAAACATTAGATATTTCAAGGCTACATGATCTGTGTAAACAATTACCTTCTGTCCCATGAGATATGACTTCATGAAGTTAAAGATAATGGCTAGCAGCTCCTCTTCCATGGTTGCATAATTCAGCTGTGCCTATGTTAATGTCTTGCTTGCGTAGTAGATGACATGGAAAATTTTATCCTTTTTTTGACCAAGCACTGCCCTTATTGCATAGTCTCTACCATCGCACATCAACAACTCAAATGGCAATTCCCAGTTTGGTGCAGCTATAACAGGTGCTAAAATTAAATTTTCTTTAAACGTGTTAAAGGATGTCAAACACTCATCTAGAAAAGTTAAATGTGTATCATTTTCAAGTAAAATGCACAGTATCTTGGTGATTTTGGAGAAATCCTTCATAAACTTCCTATAGAACCCTACATGGCCGAGGAATCTTCGTACTCCATTAACTGAAGTTGGTGGAGGTAGCTTTTCTACCACCTAAATCTTTGCTTTATCTACCTCGATACCATTTACTGAAATCTCGTGCCCCCTGTATTATTCCTTTTTACACCATGAAGTGACACTTCTCACAGTTTAACACCAAATTCACTTCCTTACATTACTGCAAGACCATCCCCAAATTTGAGAGACAACTCTCAAATAATGAACCAAACACCGAAAAGTCATCCATGACGACTTCAATGATTTTCTCCACCATATCTGAAAAGATGGCCATCATGCATTGTTGAAATGTGGCAGGAGCATTACACAACCCGAATGACATTATTCTATATGTAAAGGTACCATGGGGCACAAAAATGTAGTCTTTTCCTGATCTTCTAGAGCCACTGCAATCTGATTATACCCTGAGTACTTATCCAAGAAGTAGTAATATGAATGCCCTACAAGTCTTTCCAACATCTGATCAATGAAGAGCAAGGAAAATTAATCATTTTGGGTTGCATTATTTAGCTGAGTAACTAGGTCTGTATGAGCTACAATTTTCCCAGCAATTTAAAGGTTGTTAGCAAGTCGCTTTACCTTGTTTAAGTACTGATCAATGTTCATGGTTCATTTCCTTGATTTCTGCAGTTCGACGGTGAGGAAGATAATTCTGGACCTATTATGCACCCCATAACTCTCTTCAATTGCTGTCCATAACTCCTTTGAGTTGGTTGCATCCATGACCCTCATTGCAATGTCAGCAGTCATTGAAGAATAGAGCCATCCCATAAGCAACTGGTATGTTGACATCCATTAGCCAAACTCAGGTTCTTCACCATTTAAATGCTGGTACCAGCTTCACTTGTAACTTGGCTACCAAAAAATTCTTGGGAACATACCTTTGTCCCTAAGATATAACCTTCAAGGTCATGTCCTCGTGTAATAGGTAAGATCATATTCTTCCATAGTAAGAAATTGTTTTTGTCGAGCTTGACTGAAACAACTTGAGTAAGGTTAACTCGAAAAGGTGTGATGCTACCGTTGCTTATCAGAGGAGCAGTAGTACTACTGGAAACTGAGGCTGGTATAGGAATAGGATCAACATTCTGGGATGTATTGATGTTACTGGCTTTTGCCATATTTACTCTGATACCAAGTTAGAATTTAAAGAAGATAGAATATGCAATCAGCCGTATAGATTACTTAGTCGCTTGAAGGCTAAATAATACAATGGCATATACAAGGAATGACCTAGAAATGACAGCTGTTAGTTTGTTCCCAAAAATGTGGATCTAGAAATGACAGCTGTTAGTTTGTTCCCAAAAATGTGGATCTTGTCTAGAATAATTTACAACAACTCTAGTGCTAACACTTCACTAAAAACCCACAAGAATAAGGCTGCTGATGTAATGCTCTAGCTAGTTAATGACTTGGCTGATATCGGCTGATGTGGAAATGGATAAGGGGAAGGTAGTTAAGTTGGTTACTTTAGTTAACAGTCTTGAAGTGGTTTGAGTCGTAAGAAATGCTTAGGAGTGAAGAAAGTGGCTAAAAAATCGCAAGAATAATGCGCTGATGTTATGCTCCAACTAGTTCATGACTTAGCTGATTTCAGCTGATGTGGAAATGGGTAAGGGAAAGGTAGTTAAGTTGGTTACTTTAGTTAACAGTCTTGAAGTGGTTTGAGTCGTAAGAAATGCTTAGGAGTGAAGAAAGTGGCTATTAGAAAGACAAGTCAACAAGCATGAAGTGTAACTAAGCTTGAGGTGTCTTCTTGTACCAAAGTCTGATTTACACCCCTTGCAGGTCCAAATCAAGTGTCTTTGAAATATTTTAATGTTTTAAAACCTAATTTAATTTCCGTAAGAACCTAAAATAATTTATAGAGTTAATTCATTAACCATTCACTCGATTCCTTACCCAATTGTAACCCGATTCTCGAATGACTTCAAAAATTTGTACTTCAATATTTATGACTTCAAATGAACCTTATAATTTTGCATTATGATCATGTCACTTCATGGTTTCGAAGGACCTTGATCAAATCAAATCAAATCAAATCAAAAGCGCATTACTTTATCGGTAATAATATAAACACTTTCAAGATTTTAAGAACTTAACAAATCAATATCCAACACCTCAATCGACCTAGTTTTTCAACACAGATCAAAGTAAAATTCACTACCTAAGTTGGGGAGGTCAACAACTAAAACCATACAAAAATATTAGAAACCCCATGATCGAATATAGCATTATAAGAGGAAACAATTATGAACAATTGATGCAAATGCAAATGGTAAAGTAAATAGCATGTAATGCATGGATTATATTGGCCAAGTGTATAATATAAGGTATAGTGTATAGTGTGGGGTATGGGGGTATTACATTCCCCCTCCTTATAAAAACTTCACCCTTAAAATTTACTTACCCAAAAAGTTCTCGATATTTAACACGCGTTTATATTATCTTTTCCAAGTAGCCTACTCTCTTGACTGTTTTCTCCATAACACCTTAACCAATGGGATTTTCTTGCTTCTAAGTTGCTTTAATTTTCGTTGAAGAATCTCTACCGGTTTCTTCATAAGTTAAATTTCGTTTTATCTCTATCGATTCATTCTTCAATACATGAGAATGATTTTCACTATATTTTCTCAACATCAATACGCGAAACATATTGTGCACTTGGGACATTGATGAAGGAAGGTCAAACTTGTAAGCAACATTTTCAATTCTCTCAATAATAGAAAATGAACCAATATATCACGGGCTCAATTTTCCTTTCTTTGCAAATAGCTTAACCACTTTCATGGGAGCTACCTTCAAGAATACTTGATCCTCAACTATGGATCCCAACATTCTTTTCCTTTGATCTACATAGCTTCTTTGTCGATTTTGAGTCGCTTGCATGTGTTGACATTTTTGTCACAACTTCAGCATTTCACAAACCTTATGTGGATCTATCGGTTTCATTTCTTTAGCCTCATCCAAACGAACCGAAACATGCATTTTCTACTATATAATGCTTCATCCTTTCCGCCAATTGTGTTAATTAATGTTGTATACAAATTCCACCAAAGGTAAAAATTTACTTCACTGACCTTGAAAATACAATGTACAGGTCCTCAACATATCTTTTAATATTTTTATTGTTCTTTCTGATTGTCCATCAATTTGAGATCATAAGCTGTACAAAAATATAATTGTATTTCCAAAGCCTTATGTAAGCTTTTTCAAAAGAGAGATAAGAACTTATAATCTCAGTAAAAAACAATGGATAGTGCCAAACCATGAAGTCTAACTATTTTTTTTTTTATATAAAGTTGTGCATATCAATTCATGAAAGAAGTGGAACAAACTGAGATAAAATAAGTGGATTTGGTTAATCTATCCACAATAACCCAGATATTTTCGTATCTTTTAGTAGTTTTTGGTAATTTCACCAAAATGTCCATTGTAATTCTTTCCCATTTCTACTCTAGGATAGGTTATGGTTGTAAGGTTCCCACTTGTCTTTGATATTCCACCTCTATCTATTGACATGTTATGAATTGTCCCATATATTCAACTATATCACATTTCATGTTTGGCCACCAATAATGCAATTTCAAGTCTATACATTTTAGTATCCGATAATGAACAAAATATGGCTTTATGTGTGGTTCATATAGAATCTCACCTCGAATATTTTCCGCATCAGTACGTACAACTACCCTCTAAATTGTAAAATACCATTTTCTAATATCTAAGTTTGAAAATTTTCCAGAATGTATATCATTCTTTACCTTAGAACTGTTATCATCTACTTGTTGTCCTTGCTAATTCTATTTTCAAAAGTTGGCTGAATTGTCAAGACTGTAGGTTTAGCCCACATAAATCCTTGTAATACAATTTCAATATCCAATTTTTACAAGTCCAGAAGTTCTAATTTTCAAGTCATGATCATAGCTGCAACACTTCAGTATGGATTTTCTACTCAATGCATGAGTTACAACATTACCTTTACGAGAGTGATAGTTGATAACACAGTCATAATCTTTTACCAACTCTAGCCACTTCCGTTGTCTCATATTCAATTCTTTCTATGTGAAGAAATATTTTAAACTTTTGTGATCAGTGTAAACTTACACCGTTCTCCATACAGATAATTTCTCATAATATTTTACCTGATTAATGGTACAAGATCTTACATAAAATCCAAAAATAAGAACCTTTTTTAAAAGCACAAGACTTGTTAGTAGGGACATACTTCAAAAACACAAGACTGGTCAGTTAAAAGAAATCAAGCAAGCTTGTAATGAAATATTTCTAAGCTTCAAGTCTTTATATAGACTTGAATAACTCTTGTTTCCTTATTTGTACCATATGTGGTCAAATCTGAATTTTGATGTTTAATTAATTAAAATTCGATTGACTTTTGGTCAAACTTCGACCAAGTAATATGTGCAACCCTTATACTTTTATTTATGTTTATAATTAAGTCCTTGAACATTTTCAAAGATACTAAAAGGATCAAATCAGACCTATATAAATAAACTATAATAATTGAACGTAGATAATTCGATGTGATATGTCCAATCAATTATTAGTTTGGGCTTATTCCACTAAATGCACAATACTGACCTTTCAATATAAAACTACGTAAGTAATATTATTCCAATTTTCAAGAGTTGAATTCTCTTAACTTGCTATTATAATTCATAAACCCTAGAGTGTTACTAAAAGTTCAATTTCAATTTTCTTTACGTTAATTGAGAAAATGATAAAAAGAAAATTTATTTCTATGTAAAAATATATATGGTATCCATAATTTAAACAAAAACATGAAAATTGTATATTTCAAAATAAGCAAAATCAACTAACTATTAAATAAACATGTCCTTGAACGCCAATAAAACTAATTAATTAATTGAAAGATAGAAAACTTAAGGGCATGTTCTCTTTGTCATTTTAAGACAATTTTCTGTTTTCGATTTTTCAAAATAACGAAAACACGTTTTAAAAAAAAAAAAAAAAAAATTGTTAAGAAAACTGAAAACGTCAAAAACTCGTTTTGAATGTTTTGTGTTGAAAATAATCAAAAAACGCAAAACGCCCAAAACGCTGTCAATTGAAAAACTCCACCCAACATTTTACCCTCTCTGTCTGAATCGATTCTTCATCCAATTCTTACCTTCACTTTGAACTCCTCCGGTGGTGCAAAGGTGGATGCTGCCCACCCACCTTCTTTCAACTGCTATTGCTTCTGGTGCTACATGAGCTACTGGGCGAAGTGTGATTCTTCACCAAACCGTGAACTGATACACGAGGCAATAGATGCTTTTGAAGAGATTTTGTTGATGCGAAACAAGAAAGACAAGAGTAAGAAGGAAAGGAGGAAGGGTAAAAGTGTGAGAGGGAGTGGTTAGAGCTCTGATGAGTTGAAAAAGTCTGGGTTCAGTTTGATGAAGAACGATTTTGACGAGTCAAATTCGGCCTCGGAAAGCACTAGTGCTGGCGGTGAGACTGGTGGCTTTGAGGCGGAGGATGATGACGTGAAGGAGGAAGACTTGGAGAATGGTTCAGTGAGAAAATTTGCGAGTTTTCTTGAGGTAAGATTTGGGGCATTTGGAGTTGAAAATGTTGGTTAATTTTCATTAAAGAATTTTAATTTTTGTAGCATTTCTATTAAACTGTTTGCTCAACTTACAATGTAAATTAATTATGGGCAGTTAATTTATGTTCTCTGATTAATTTCTCCATTTTTGTTGCCCTTTTGGTTTGAGCTTAATTATCTATATTTTTGTGGGATTTCAATTGCTGGAATGGTTAGATAAACATTTATGGAATTAGCTTAATTATCTATATTTTTGTGGGAATTCAATTGCTGGAATGGTTAGATAAACATTTATGGAATTCTATTAACCAACCACTTTGAAAAGATAGAAAAGTTCTCATTGGATTCTAAGAACAGGGGAATAAGCTTCAACTGATGTGTTGACAGTTTTATATTACCCAAAGATATTGCAAAAGCATTATGTTTGACCATTAGATATCACTTGTAACTTCCTTTGAGGTGTGGTTTGGCTTGAAAACTTTCCAAACATCATGACGAATGTAGAACTTGCTGATTTAGCTGATGACTAAATTACCACATTTTAGTTTAAAGAAAGAAAGCATTGTTTGTTTTAGTTATTTGCAAATGCTCTGAAAATGTGTTAATAGTTGGAAATTTATTTTCAAGCTTTCACCAGTTTAGTGATGTTGTACATCATATGCACACTTGTTATATGATAATGTTGAAATGTTTATATGCTAGGAATCTGTGTTATCTGTCTATTAGAACTATCAATTCCCCTCATTTTGGATGCTCGTGAGTTTTTCATGTAATATTAGCGTGAATTATAGTACTAGTTGATCACTAATTCAGAGTGAAATTCTTGCTGACATTTTAACATCTTCCAATTGATGCAAGTATTATCTCTCTTCTACTTCTGCAAGTTGATTGTTCCACATTTCTTGACCGTGGCCATTGGCATAGGTATGACTTCTAAACTATCACATGGTGATGCTTAATGCTACTCTAAACAGTGAACTGATCATTTTTATACGGGTTAAATAATTACAGCATTAGTCGTTGTGTTCACATTGTTCTTTGTGTATGAGCAATACGAGGAGGAAATTGATGGGATGGCAAAGGTTGTATTCAACCGTTTGAGGAAGGCATGATCTCTTTTGCAAGGAATCTACCAATGCCTTTGACCTCAGTTTTACCAGATTGTGAACCTTTGAAAGAGAAGATATCTTCGTGATTTTGTTTGATAATCATCAATAAGAGCTCGTCCAGCTTTTACGTGCCTACTAACTTTGATCGTTG
>CAIGRB010078650.1:17789-45794 GCA_903798255.1 Fraxinus quadrangulata | reverse complement strand
AATTTTTCTTATCTTACAAGTAATATTTTACTTATAAGTATTTTTTAATTATAATATAATTTTTAAATTATAAATTTTTTTAGTTCATATATTTTAATTTACAATTTAATTTTGAACAAAATAGATTGATTGTAAATAATTATTTTATAAAGGGTAAAATTAGAAGAGAACAAGAGAAACGGCTGAAACCCGCAAATTTGGTAGGTTGAAAGAACTGCTCAATATTACACTACACCGGTTTTGGATGGTTTTTAGCAAGCACCTATTTTTCCAACCCCTCATAAACGATGTCATCCAAAACTGGTGGAAAAAAAAACTCCCAAGCAGGCACTAAGATGAGCTAGGGATAACTTCTATTGTCAAGTTAGGAAGTATTGACCAAATAGAAATCTGTATTCGAAAATTAAATTCTGCCTCGTCGATATTAGGGAATTCATTATTCATTCTTAACCAATATATTAAGCTGAAAAAAGCAAGGACAAATATGACAAGGCCTTCTGAAGGACAAGCTTTGAAGTAAATTAACAGTGATTCTCTACAGCATGTAACCCAAGAATAGTTACAAAATATTTAAATCATACCAATGGAAGCCCCTCAATTGAGGACAATGCCATGTCAAAAACCTTTCTTGCATGATCAATATTCCCGAACAGTGCTTCTCTCCGAGCATAAACTCCACACAGCAATACATCCTATTATAATAAAGTACAAAAGGGGTATTAAAATAATCAGATTATAGATATCAATGAAATCATTCTACAACATCATGATCAGCTTTGTCAACTAGATTAAAGTCAGTTCTCAGTTCAGTATAAGGATAATGGAAATGAGGAGCTTCATCATATCAAAGTTTGCTTATCTGACTGTCAACATTGTTCTATCTTTCAATTAGAAATGCTTTGTAAAGAAACTATCCATGTTGAATATTAAGCGGCTGACACACTCCAGATCTATCAGACACACAGACAGTCCCAAGCTCCAAGTCAAATAAAAATATTCTTCACCAGAAATCAGTAAATGAAGGTTTCCCATAAATCCCCACGTTAGAGTCAACTATCAGATAGATGGCATACCTGCCGATTATTTTTCAATAGCGTTTTTGCTAAAGCTCGACATGGGGTGACTGAAGAGACTGATCTATTCATTTTTGTATTTGACAGCTCTTCAGCAATAAGAGCAGCTTCCTCCAATATGTAATTTTGTGGAAATGCTGTCAAACAAAGCAAGGTAGCATTACAGAGAAACTTCATTGCATTACTCCTCATATCCGTGTCATCTGAACTGCTTAATAGAAGCTCCAAAGGGGTAGTCGTTGGGTTGTCTTGTTTTTCAACTAGAACATTGCGAACTCTTCTCATACTGTCTATGATAGAGTATGGAAGTGTCTCTAAACTGAGAGTCTTCTCAGCCCAACTTGAACTGTTTGTGCAAGCCCTAAAAATAGGGAACACCACTGAACATTAGATGAGCAGAAGAATAGTATCTATTATGTTGCTATTAACAGAAATATCATAATGCAATTGCCTAAATAACGGATAAAACATTTTATGCTATGATATAAGACACTCAAGCATTATTGAACCAACTGGAAACAGTAAAACAAGCAACTATGAGAAAAACATACACAAATGCAAACAGGTTATATGTAAAAACAAAAGAGATTCTGCCACGTCCTGATGGGATAATTATGTACTAGTCCCAACAAGAGAAATTCTCCCAAATTACAGATGATTGTCACCAGTAAGAACATAAATAAATGCAGACACATATACACATGAGAGACAGACAGAGAGAGAGAGAGAGAGAGGGGTGGGGGGGGGGGACCGAATAGGCAAGCTGAGAAAGCTATACATTCCAACACCGCGGAGATCCAACTCTGCTGAAAGCCTATGGATTTAGTGCATGTTTGTCAAAGCTTATAAGCTGGTCAAACTCTATATTTATCCACACATTTCGTACAAACTTCAACTTTTTCTTACTTTATAACCACACATTTCTTTGGACCCACGCTTATAATCAACTATGAGCTTTGACAAAAATGCACTTAATTTTAAAGTGAAATTGTTAACATACCAAAAGTTAGCCAGAGGATAAGTACAATGAACATGAGGGAGACCCCTGGCACACAGAGAACAGAATAAAACAAGTAATGTAAACAGTAGTTATAAGATAGAGTGAGAAATTAAGCACCAGAGTGTAAATATCAAATCAGTATCGACAGGCGAGGATATTCGATCAGCAAGTCTCCATCGGCTGTGAAGATTCTAACTGACTACTCCCAATTTCGTCCAACATCAAACAATTTCCAGGAAAGAGCTGTGGTCTTGGGGGGTGAAGGGAGGTGGTTGAACTACACGCAATCCAAATAATGGGCAAATGATTTCCAACATAAAGGCTTTCTAAGAGGCAAACACTTTCCCATTTGGCTTTAGTTAAATGAATCTTTCATCCTTTTTTTTAAAGTGTGTGTGTGTGTTCAGGCTTTGCGGCATTAAAGGAAAAAAGCATTCTGTATTAGACAACTAAAAACATCTTTTCTCACTAAGTGTATGCAGCAAAATAAATAATTTGCCAAGTCTTTTCCTCACTTAAAAATCAACTGTCTTGATTTTTGCAGCCATTCAACACCCACTTCACCTTGAACTGGTAGGTTTCGACTTCAGCCTCAGCATCATTCTCTCTTTCTTATTTTTCATCCGGCAATCCATCTTGACAACGAATTCCACGTTTACAAGAAGTAGAAATTAATAGCTCCATACCTGCTCGTTCTCCCCTCTAGAATTGCCAGAAACTTAAACAACAGCCACGACCTCAGACAATGACTTAACACTTCCACCTTGGTTCTTTCATACATGAAAAATTCAGATATTTGGAATATGCTTACTAAGCTACCTAATTGTGGTGATGTACAGCAGCTTGTATTAATATACATGTTATTGCATGCATAATCACTTGTATCAGCTATGAAGCATTGTATGAATGCAGAAGAAGCTCAGCAAAACAAACAGGAATGTGAGTCAAATTGATAGCACCATAAATACGAACCATTTAGAAATCCTCCCTTCATAAAAATCTATTAACTGGGCTACGAGCGAAAAGCGTGCTTCCATAGAATTTAATGAGAACAGGTAATCGCTCACATCTTCATATAATATTACCCTCAAAAGCTGCTCATCATCTTCCATATCAGCTGTTCCATCGGTATGAGAAATTTGATCTGTTTAGCAGCCATATTCACTAAATTAGTTATCGTTATTTGATACTACATTAACTTGGAACATTAAAATTTCACATGCAATTAACCAAACAAGCGAAACTTAAGGGTCAGGAGTGAAAACAACATCGTAGTCACTGGCATTGGGACAATGGCTATTGGGCCAGAGTGATAGTAAGATTTGAATAATGCATACAGAGTGAATCATGACAGCACAAGCAAAAAGCTTGTACTATTTTAAAGACAAAAGTACTGCAACAGAGGAATTTCCCTAAAGTTTGCAAATACTTGTACCAATATTAACTATTATTGATGTCAAGACAACCAACATACCACAAGTAAATGTAATAAAAAACATAGAGAGGAAGAGAGAGACGATATCAAGGTTAAAAGTGGCATGGTATAACATCCCCATTTTCTTTCCCACTCTCGTTACTTAAATATCAGGGTGTCTCTTTGACTTAGTAGGTGTGTGCTCGAGCATGTTGGTTTTATATTGCATTAACTAATACTACACGAGAAGACTTGCCCACACTCTTTAGAAATTCCTCATTTTGATTGAACAGCCTGTGGCTCAGATAAAAATAAATTACATTATTTGTCGCAGGCTGTATGGTCGAGACTCGAGAGTGTGATATTTTGGCAGGAAAGTTATCAACAGCTAACGGTGTCCAGGAGAAGATAGCCATTAATGTTGAACCACACCTTTGTGTGCTGTGATACCATGTTGAATTACTTTAGATCAAGTGGTTCAACACTTAAATTTTGGAGAGAGACAGAGATTGTCCCATCCTTCCATGGTAAGCGTGTTCCTGGGGACTTATTTCGGAAACTAAAATCAGAGTAGACATTGGGAACAGGCAAGGCAAGATGGAGGATGGGGGGGGGGGGGGGGGGGTTTTTCTATTTGTTTATTTAAAAAGTAGGGTAAATTTATTATTTTACAATGTTTTAATCGAGAAAATAGACGATAGCATAATAAAGGCAAATGATATGGACGTTTTGTGCAATGAAAGCAAATGATAGGGACGGTTTGCAACAATTACTTATATTTGACGGAAGAAACTAATGGAATGACTAATGAGACGCAAATGATCAACTCCATAAAAAAATGTTGAAATGAAAGTGTAAATGCCAAATTTAGAACTATATAAATAATTTGGACAATGAATGCAAATGATGAGAACATTTTATGCTAATTACACTAGTGTGAATATAGTTAGCCCCTGTTTGACAATCATTATTTAGGTAAAATAGAATTTCGAATATTGATTTTTTAAAGAATGTGTGATAAATATGTAGAAAAAAGTTTTTAATTTATGTACAAAATATTTTATCATGTCCACTGCGATTAAAAATAATACTTACAAGAAAGTGTGTTAAAATAATGACTAGGCCTTTCAAAAAGATAATATCCTGGTCAATGTTTAATGCTGTAATATAGGCTCAAAAGTGAATAACAAGAGCACAAGGGATCAAGAACCTCAACATCCATTGACTAGATAGACTCTTGCTATCAACTCTCTTCGACGCCCACCACTGCCTCCGCCTTTCACAGTGCACTATCGAGCTTATCGCCACCGTCGCCATCGATAAACACCCCACAATCGACTAGATCTCACTTTCACCATCCGTGCACATGGGTGAGCAGACCCAGACACAACCAGAAACCCAATCTCAAGATTCTAAACCTCCATCTCCGACGCTACCCCAGAAAGCTGAGCCCAATTCCGATTCCAATGCACAATCTCCGCCGCTATCAACCCATTCAACTGACCCTCTTCCCGCCACCGCCGACACTAACAGCGATTTTCCGAAAAATTCCCAAGGCCACTCCAACCCTTCCAAGATTCCAATTCGACCCCAAAAAGTCCGCAAACTCTCCGTCGCCACCCCAATTTCCACTCCCACCGCCGTTGATAAATCACCTCCACCGGATGATTCCTCCGCCTCTGCTCCCACAACCACTATTACAAACAAGAACCGGCGGCGTAGTGCCTCCCAATCTTCTAGAGCTCTGCCTCAGATTATCAAACCCTTGTCCGCCAATGGCGAAATTGAATTGGCCCTTCGTCACCTCCGTTCCGTAGACCCGTTTCTCGCCCCGATAATTGATACCCACCCGCCCCCTCAATTCGAGTCCCACCACCCTCCTTTCTTAGCTCTCGCCAAGAGCATTCTCTACCAGCAGCTCGCCTACAAGGCTGGCACCTCTATTTATACGCGCTTCACCTCTCTTTGCGGTGGCGAAGACTCTGTCCGCCCTGATACTGTTCTTGCCCTCTCTGCACAACAGCTCAAGCAAATTGGTATTTCTGGGCGTAAGGCGAGCTATTTATATGACCTTGCAAATAAGTATAACTCTGGGATTTTGTCAGATAATGCAGTCGTGAAAATGGATGACAAGTCTCTGTTCACTATGCTCTCGATGGTGAAGGGGATAGGTTCTTGGTCGGTCCACATGTTTATGATATTTTCTCTGCACAGACCGGATGTGTTACCTGTGAGTGATTTAGGGGTTAGGAAAGGTGTACAATTGTTACACAGTTTGGAGGATTTGCCGAGGCCTTCACAGATGGAGCAATTGTGCGAGAAGTGGAGGCCATACAGGTCAGTTGGGGCATGGTATATGTGGCGGTTTGTTGAGGGGAAGGGTACTCCAGCAACTGGTGCTGCAGTGGCACTGGAAGGTAATGCTGTGCAGCCACTGCAACAGATTGAGCCACAGCAGGACGGGCGGCAGCAGCATCAGTTGCAGTTTCTGGAATCAGTTAATGGCATTGGAAATTTCGGGTAGTTGTTGCCTCTCACTTTGAATTATTAATCACTTTGCACTTAGAATTATCTGCATTAGTCAAAATTATTATCATAGCATAGTAATTCTTTATGCGCATTCTCTCTTATGCTAGTCATTCTCTATCTAATATTGATAATTGACTACTTATTATTAGTATCCTATGTATGTCTGGCATTTAAGGCTATATTTCTTTGATCTCAGACTCTTTCTTCCCATGTATATTCACTTATCTTCTGTTCTTGTAGAACACACAAGATCTCATCCTACTATAGATCAGCTCCTTTGTGTACTGATCCAAATGTTTAGACTCTGCAGTGCAATTATATTTATTTACGGATATGACATGGGGTAGATTTATTTTCCTTTGTCAGGGTTAGAAGTTATTGCCTGACTGATGTAGGACAGCTTCATTGAGCGTGACTAATGCCACCTGCAGACTATCTCTTCTGAATTGAAAAAGATTTTTAAATTGAAGATTTTAATGTAATGGTCAAAGACAGCTCTTTAAGAAACTTCAATATGGTGAAAGATAGGTGATTCCAGATAGATGTAGAGCAACATAATATAGAGAAGAAAATAGAAGAGAAGAAGGAAAATAACAAAATTTGGGATAGGAAATTTTAATATCAATTTAATCGAACTATGTAATTGAAATGCCAGCGCCTTACTTAGGAAGAGAAAGTTAATCAATTAAGATCAAGGAACACTTCCTATCTTGAACCTAATAATTAAGAAAAAAGGGGATAAATAAAGTTAAATTTAGTTTAATTATCTATTTTATTTTTCTAAAATAAATTTCAATTCTGAGAATGTGTCGAATTTGCCATCATTTTCCTATGACTTAGAAGAACTCAATTCTGGTGAGTGAAAATCTAAAATCAATGGCAAATTCTTTCCAAAATTGGATACTTATGTTTGGGGAAAAAAAAATTGTTATTAGACAAGATTTGATTTATTCCACGGAGCAATGCTATTCATCTCTTCTATTAATGGTCAGCAGCATATGTGTCTTGAAGCCCCCATCCTCCTTAGTATTATTTTTAAAATAGGAAAAGTGGAAAATTATATGGGCTTTTTAACTTCTCATGGCAATTATGAAGACTTCCTCTTATCCATAAAATTTTCTCTTCAATCGCCATTCATAACTATTGCCGGCTCCACCCTTGTCACACCAATCGTCAACAGTGTCATCGTCGGCTTCACACTCTAGATTTCCAGTTGCACTACCTATAGCCACCACTGGCAAGCAAGCAAGCAAGCAACTCGTCCGTAAATCCTGCTGCACAAATTATAAATCTCTTACTGGCGATAATAACAATGGTGAGATGAATGGGTTTTTGTCTTTCATTGATGGAGGGGGCTTTATTTCCAGCTATTTGCTGGATAATCTTGGGAATTTGATGTATTTGGAGGAATTCATAGTGTGGATAATTCAATCAATGGTGAAATTCCTGTAAGTGTGAAGAAATGTAAGTTTTAAGAGTGTTTAATCTCGGAGGTATTCGGTTTTATCAATGTTTTAAAACCCGACCCGGATATTGACTTGGAAAAGTTTAAGGGTCAAGGGTCAAGTGGTTCAACCGGAATCGACCCGGATTGAACCGGTGGTAAGAAATTATTGAATAAATAAAAAAATATATATACGAGTATATAAAATGTAAAATGATTTAATTACTTTTTAGCTATGATTATTTTATACTTATTAATTTTTAATAGTTATTAAATAAATAACTACAAAAATATATTTAAGTGCATGTAAAATATTAATTTTTTATAGATATTTTGTACTTCTATACTTATTTGGTAGATTTATTAATTTTATTAAGATTAGTAAATTATAGCCAAGTAAGCTACATAGAGCGTCGTGGTTCTTCAATACTTATTTGGTAGATATATTAGTTTTGTTAAAATTAGTAAATTATAACAAAGTAGGGTACATAGAGAATTGTGGTTTCTCCCTTAAAAAGTAACTAATGGCAATATCATCACTATATCCCACATCGGAGAACTCAACAAGCAGGAGAGACGAGAAAGTCTATAAAAGGGTTGAGTTGGTGAATTTGGCCACTAACTGAGTTGAATAAATAATATTTTTATATTAAAATTTATCCTTTAAAAAAACCGTCCGAACCCAAGATCGGTTCAGTGGGTCTCCTTAAACCGGCCGGGTGGCCAGTTTTATGACGAGTTTTTAATATAAGGTTTTTCCTATGCAACCGGCCCAGATATGGAGTCGGTTCCCGGTTTTGCCAGTTGAACTGGCCTGGCCGGGCTGGCCGGGTTTTGATAACATTGGGTTTTAAGTTTAGTTCCGAAATTTTTATGGGATATGGAGAACTTAAAAATTCTGTTTCTTGGTGGGAATCCATTTGCTGGTTCGGTTCCCACGAGTTTAGGCAGGGCTTACGGGCTAGAAGTGTTTGGTATGAGCACTGTGCCCCAGTGGAATTGATAAGGCTTGGCGATTTGAGTAATCTGAATATGAGTAATAATAGATTTTCAGATGAATTGCTGACGAATATTGGGGAATTAAATGGCTTAGAGGTTCTGAATATGAGTGGTTGTGCATCTTCGGATGATTTGTATGAGCACTAGGAATTAGTTGAGGCTTACAACTCTTGATTTGAGTAAGAGAACTTGTCTGGAGAGCTGTCTAGTGAGCTCTTTGGGTTGCCAAGTTTGCAAGTTGTGGCTTTGGAGGAGAATTCACTATCGAGGGAAGTGCCTCAAGGTTTTTGCTGCTTGTCAAGTTTACTATATCTGAATCTTTTGTCAAATTCTTTATCCAGTGAGATTTGGATACTTGTGGATTTCTCAAATCGTTAACTGTTCTTTCTTTGTCCCTTAACAGTTTAAGTGGTTTTGAGCAACTGTTCTAGTCTTGAAAGTTTTAGAGCTAAGGAGGGATTCCAGCAGCATCGGATTCATAGTTTGGTGATGCTTCTGTGTATGCTATGAATGCTAATTTATGTGGGATTTATGAAAGTTTATTTATTTCAAAGAGGCTTGATAATCAAATGGTCCTTCATTTAGTTAGTTTATATTCTGTACACGATTTAGCCTTTTGATGAATTTTGTTAGCACCATTACCACACGATAAAGTCGGAAACATCAAATATGTCTCCTTCTCCATATGTAAGAAGATCCGTAGTGATCATCAATTCAATATAAAAAGGGAACCAAATTATCCGGAAAAAACGAACTGCTTTGTATTAAGCAAACTACTCAAATAGTATCTAGACATGCCAGTTTGCACTCCAAAACAAGACTCCATGGATATGAATTATCCATGCAAAAATTAAAAAAAGATAACATGTTATTTATTCCTCAGGCTGTTACATATCAGCTTTTTAATGACAAACTACAAGTGAAACGCCCAGTGCATATAAGAACAAAGTGTGTTCAATCTCTTCCTGAAAGCCAACTCTTGGTAACCTGCCTGCCACTCAAAGCGGCAAAGACTCAGAAATACATCGACCAAACCAAGTTCTAGGTCAACAACAGCAGGATCAATACAAGGTGCATTGAAAGAATGATGAACCTGCTTTGGGAAGAGAATCAAAGAGGAGTCAGTTAAACAAAACACAGATGACCGAATGCTGCATGTATTGCCAAATAGAAACAAGATATAAAATATCAAATTCATTAAAAAAAAACAATAAAAAATCTGTTGAGGAAAAGAAAGGATCCAGAAGAAGAATGAAAATGCCTAATGAGCGAACAGGATGCCGCGCTATTGTACTAGATTTTGAATGTCCTCAGATTGACAGGATGATCTGGCTATCACATACTGTAAAAATCTTTTTAGCTTAAGAATTCAGTACCTTAATCACCACCACCACCCCCCCAACCCAGAAAGGGCCTAAACTTCAATATTGTGTTGAATAAGTTTTCATCATATTTCGTAGAAATAGAATAAACCTACTGGGAGCTAGCCATTTTTTTCAAAGTGTCTCCTACATGATTACAGACCACAAATTCTAGCTTGTCTTGTAGATTGATGATTAATTCATTGATTTTTTTCCTAGTCCAATCTGCATCATAGGATAATTTATTTTTATTTTTTATTTTTTGAAAGCAATAACTAGTGCTAATTAATATACAAAGGTAATGTTCAAATGAAAGGCAAAACACATTCATATATATAACATGGTAACATCAACTTCCAATGCTGAAACATCTCTAAAAACATTCAGCTATATTAATAAATCCACCACACTCCTATGTCATTTGTAGTTTTTCAAGATTTACATTAAAGTGAAGTAAGAAACATGGAGCCATTAAAGTGAGAACCTGCCTATGCTGCTTGCTGCATGCACCAGCTATAGCTTGGATTGCATTGCCATACATTTTCCGCATGTCAGAAACCTTGAATCTGGAAAATTCACCCTGAACAACATGTAAAAACTCTCTCCACAGCTTGAAACTCCCAGAATTTTGAGTGAGTATCTTCTGCCATCTCCCAATCAAGGCATCAGTGCTGTCTCTGCTTCGATAAGCATTCATAAGAGAGAGCAGTAAATCTTCACTATCCGTGTTGCGCTCAGTCGCCTTCTCCAAAATACTGATCTTCTTCTCAAGAATCTGCAAACGAGCACCTTTATGGGGCTGCATATTCGCAACCTTGTCTTGAAAATCTGCAAAAGCCAACCAAATACTCTCATCCTGAGGATGTTCCCTTGTCAACATATTGAACTCTTTTGTTTTCCGCAACACCTCGTCTTCCCACGACTCTTCGACCGCTGTTGCACCCAGGAAAGACAACCCTGTTTTTTCTTCATCCAGTAATGGGATATAATCTGTACCTGAACTTGATATGGGTTTTCTTCGACCAGATATTCGGAAACGTTTCAAGTTCTTATGGCGCTCAAGAGCACAGTACTTGGCAGACCAATATCTAACCCCAGATCTCAGTGTAGTACCCAATGCATCGATATCGTTCTCCCCTTCTAAACTCCCAAACTTTTGATTTGATTGTGCATAGTTATGGTCAGACATTTTCTTAGAATTGTAAAGCTTGTAGCGTGCCAAATCCATTCTGCATTGTAGGGCATATAAATTTTCATATCATCAGAATACTATATGATACTATAAGTAAAAGGAAACGATAATAGAGTAATAAGTAACTGAAGGATAATAACAAGATTAATTGCCCTGAAAATCAAAGTAAAATTCCTTATAAATCACAATGAGTCTTTATAGATTAGAAAAATCATTATTCATTTGATGAAAAATACATTACACTTGTATTCTGAGTAAAACGAGATCCTTTGTACCCAATAAGAAGCATAATCACGGGTGTTACAGAATAATAAAGGGTTATACCTGTAAAGAGACCCGAAGGCCAAGTTATCGCGATCTCCATGAGAATCAAAGTAATATTCTTTATCACTTGAAGTAGAAGAATAAGCCCATTTTTTAACATCAGGTTTTCTCGTAGAAGAAGAGAAAGTAGCTGCATAGTCATACGATGATGGCCGTCCATTTTCCCTCTTCCTTTTCTTCCTTTTCCTTTTCTTCCTCTTCTCCCTATCAGAAGAGGAGGAGCTTTTATCAGATACCGGAGAGTCCACCAACTCGTACTGTGAACGCAGTTTATCGGAATTACTTTTTTCAGATTTAGTTTTGTCTTCTTCTTCGTCTTCTTCATAGGCTTGGTCGTATTTGGAAACGGCGTCGTTTATGACGGAGAGGTCTGCGGTAAAGCTGGAGTTGCAAAGCCATTGTTCTGAAGTGGTGGCGGTGACTGCGGCGCCGACGGAGGAAATTTGAAGAGGAGTTTGTTGGTGGTGGAAAACGGGGAACAACGACGTCGTTTTGGCTTGGTCTTCGATTATTTCTTCCTCTCTCTCCATGCGTAGGTCTATCTTGCAATTGCAAAACGATGAGTGTAGAAGAGCTGAGGAATTTGCCTAATAGGCCTTACTTATTTAAACGGATTCACCTAGAAATGATTTCATGCGTGGTATAGTTACTATCTATATTGAAAATCACATAAAACCTCCTGTATGAGTCGTTTTGAACAAAAAATTCAGTATCGTTAAAAATAATAAAGGGATGTTCTCTTTACTGTTTTCGAACCGTTTTCTATTTTTGATTTTTCAAAATAATGAAAATGCGCTCTTTTTCCCATTTTTTAAAATAAAAAAAATTTGCCTTGAAAACTCTTTCCCATTTTTGAAAATAATAATAAAAAAAATTTGCCTTGAAAACTCAAAATGTCAAAAACTACGTTTTGAGTGTTTTCTTCCCAAATCACGCAAAAAAATTGAAAACACGGAAAACGCCCATTTTTCCATTTCCCGCAAAATTCTTCCTTGAGTTACCGATCCACCACCCCTTCCTTCAATAACTTCCACCACCCCCTAACTAAGTCATTGAACCCCCACACCACTGGCACCCCCTCACTTCCCTCTACAACCTCCAACCATCGCTTGCCCATCAAATCGTCGGAAAACAACTCTAATTCCCATTCAAAATCGTGAGCGCAATCACGATTTTTCCCCGGTTACTTCCACATCTGGCCACTCTCTCGATCGTGGAGCACCACCACAACATTTCTCTCAACCAGACGCATCTAATTCTACCATAGGTCAGCCTCAATTTCCTCCGAAATCGGCTGAACTTGTTGGAGCAGTCCGGGAGATTTGTGAAATCAATTTTCCAGTCAGAAAACCAATTATACCAGGCAAGTGTTGCTGTGAATTTATCGTGTTCATTTTCTAATATTACGTTTTGGTTCCTGCACGAATTGAAATGTGAAATCTTGAATTTGTTCCTTTATTAATTGGATTTTCGATTTAGTGTTTTAAATTTCTTTTCTTTGAGTGGTTTTAGTTAATGTATAGGCCAATAGATTATTTGCTTGTTCGGTAGATATTAAAAGTCAATTAAAATTGAAAATATAGTCGTTATTGGGTCTTACTCGTCTAATAAGAGTCAACAATAACGGCTAATTTTTTAATTTTAATCCGATTTTAATCTCTACCAAACACACTTTATAACTTTGTGATGGGTATTGGTTAGTGTGTAGTTTTGAGGGATTTGTTTTGAATTTTGGTGATTTTTGAATAGGAATTGATTGCGGCTGTTGTTTTTGGTGGCGATGTAAACTTCTATTGACAAGTTCGTTGATGTATCCTTGTGTGACTTCTTCTATTGTCTTTCCCTCTTTGCATTTCACAAAACCTTCTCCTATCCACTGTCTAATTGGCGTATTTTGTTCGATCTGCTGATCCTTTGGATAACTGCTCAAATACAAAAAACATGGTTTGAGATAGTATGGTAAATTGTTGAAACTGAGCAACAAAATGATTCTCATACTCTCGAGTACATCATTTCCTTCCAATTCGGGACCAAGTCTCCAATTCAGCAATTTCCATTCATGAATGCTTGTCTCCTTCTTAGTAGACAATACCCCACTAATTGCTACAATAGCAAGTGGCAACCCTCCACATATTTTTAAGATGTTCTTGCAAATTTCAATCAAGTGTGTAGGGCAGGGGTTCCCCATAAATGTCTTCTAGGAAAATAGAATCTAGGAGTCCTTTTCAGACAAAGGATTCAATTCATACACATGGCCATCAGTTTCTTTGCTGCAAGATGAAGCTACATCAATGAGCCACGTTGTCAAGATTACTCGACTGCCACAATTCTCATTAGGTAAGACGTATTTGATATATTCCTATGACTGAACGCTCCAAACATCTCAAGGTAAATGTTTTCTGCAACATGAAAACTTCTTTGGCTTTCCAAGTAATCAATTTTCATGTTTGAGTTGCCTAATTGAATTTCTTCTTTTTTCTTTGTTTGGGTGGGCTTGGGGAGTAGAACAACTTATCAGAGAAGCCAATACATTTAGTAACAATATTTAGGACATTTAATCAAGCATGGAAATGGGAGTTACGATGTGAACAAGCCAATACATTTAGTAACAATATTTAGGACACTAAGGTTGCTCCAATATTTTTAGTACTTTTATATTTTAGTTAATGGTTGGATAGTTTTATTTTTACTTAGATTGACATGTGCCTATGTGGAGGTTAGGTCATTTGGTGGGTTAAATTGCTTGGTCTTAATTTACTAATAATCTATGCTTCTTTTGGTTAGGCACTAGTAAACTGTTGATTAATTTATTAACTATGGAAAATTACTTGAAGTCTTAATAATGGTGTGTTTGAGCCACATTATTTTGAAAAAATGTATTTTGAAATAGTAGATTGATGGAGAATGTGTGGTTAAAAAAAGGAAAAGTTATTGATGTGATAGAAATTATTATTTTATTAAAAAATGTGTGGCTGAAAATGAGTAGAAGAATGAGAATGAAAAAAATAATGTGGATCAAATAGGGCTTAAGTAATAATTTGGATGAGATCATGTAAATATTTATTGGTTACTTGATCATAGGAAACATTCACTATTTCAGGGTCTTATGTTTTAAGGTTGCTGGATCATCCTAAATTTGCACATTTTAAGGTCAAAGTTCAACGTTTTCTCAAAGTATGTCAAAACCCACACTGGATTAGAGCTGCCATATGTTGAAATAAGTAATCATTTTCTTAGTTTTGCTTAATTTTACGTAAGAAGTCAATTTAGTTTCTGTATCATGTCTTGGAAGATACAATTTCAGTAACTTGAATATTTCTTGATCTCCGATGAAACACTTGATTTTGGGTGCCATCATAATGAAAGGGTTTGGAAGCTCGCTTGAAGCTGTCATCCGGTATGTTTAGGGTTTGTTTTGTTCAATTAAAAGTATCTCTTTCTCAAATCACGTCAAAGGTTCTTTTGACATTTCATTGCAACATCTTACTCTTTAAAAGTTTAGTCGAACATGCCATAAGTCCCAGTTTTCTTTCTTCACTGTTTTGTTAAATGGACCTTTGTAACGAAGTTCTTCTCTCTTGCCTCCTGCACAGCTCCTGCTTAATTGCAGCACCTATCTTGTATGACTTCTATAACTACGATGCTAACCAGAAAGAGTTTTCCCTACTATTTGTCAAATTCAGCCAGAGTCTGGCATTACTTGGGGCACTGATGTTTTTCATTGGCATGAAGAACTCAATGCCTAGGAGATCACCAAAGAAAAAGGCCCCTAAAATGAAGACAAACTTAGAGAGGATTCGACTAGTTCAGTTTTATTGTTAAACCTGAGTTTTTGTTGTCTTGTACCATTTTGCATCACATCAAGAATGTTGTTTCATTTTTATCTGTCTTCTTCTTGGTAACTCTTTCACTAATGTGTGTTTCCTTTTGGATATTTTTAAAAATTTCATTTATTATTCGAAAATTAATCATAGATTGAGATTGTAAGGGTTTACATGCTTTTGTTTGGACATTAGGCTGTTATGCTTATGCGCAATTGAGTACAATGTCCGTGCATGACTCCGTGGATTTATTTTATATTTTGTTTAGTATCTACTTGTTTTGTCATGACACATAAACTTCAAATAGTATCAATTGAATTGTTTTGCCAAATTTAATTTGGAATGTGTTTTTTATATCTGGAATTTTTTTTTTAAGATTCACCGACTTCAAAATGTATATGTTATTTAACACTACATTAATATTAAACTATTATAATTTATTGAATAATCAGATTTCTTGAATAAAATATTATAAAAAAACATAAGGTTGTGTTTTTTATATTTTAAATTTTTTTTTTAAGATTCACCGACTTCAAAATATATATGTTATTTAATACTATGTTAACATTAAACTATTATAATTTATTGAATAATCAGATTTTTTGAATAAAATGTTATCAAAAAATATAAGGTTGTGTTTTTTTTATTTGGAAAAAAAAATTTTAAGATTCAAAATGTATATGTTATTTAATACTATATTAATATTAAACTATTAAAATTTATTGAATAATCAGATTTTTTGAATAAAATATTATAAAAAAATATTCTCAAAATGTCAAAGTAAACGCGTTTTCCATTTTTATGTTTTCAGAAACAGTTTTTCAGAATGATAAAAAGAACTCATTTTTAACAATTTCAAAACAGACACTCAAAACACAAAATACAAAATGAATTCAAAACTGAAAATTGAAATACATAGAGAACAGCCTCTAAATAATGCCAAAATTAGAAAAAAAAATTGAAATTTTAGTACCAAATTTCTTTATTTCTTTACAAATTAAAAGAAAAAATCTTTTGTACGAAAAATCACATGTCGTTAAAAATAATAAATAATACCAAATTAAAAAGAAATAATTGAAATTTCAATACTCAAACTTTTTATTTCTTTACAAATTAAATTCAAAATTTTTATATGTGGCACCTACCATTTTAAATATTTGAAACTTCTTCCCCAAAATTTAAAAAAAAAATGTTCTCTTTATACTTATGGTGGCTTAATCGGCCACACAATTAATTGGAAGTGTAAAAGAGAAGGTCGGGTTTTGTGTCCACTCCACTTTCTTCCCAACTACCAATTAACCCTCAATTAATATTTTTATTTAGGTTGCGTTTGATCATCAATATTTTTCATAAAAATGTATTTTTTCACCTAAATTCATACTTTTGTAGTATTTGATTAACACTTTTTCCATTGAAAACATTTTCCTAATTTTGATCACTTAACCATATTTTCCTGAAAATCAAGGAAAATATTTTCTTTAAGGAAAGTATGATTTTAAATTTCAGAGAATTCACTCTCTCTTTCCTTCTCTCTCTCTCTCTCTCTCTCTCTCTCTCTTATCTATCTATTTTCTCTCATCTACCCACCAATAAAAAATAGATAAGTGTAATATTTTTTAGATTAAAAATTAAATTAACCAAACACATTTAATTAATAATTTTCATACAAATAAATTTTAAGTAATTGAATTGCTTAAAATTTATTTATTTTTATACAAATTATATGCTCAGAATCAAACGCACCCTTAGTGCACATATACAAAATCAACAATTCTATTTACAAATGCACAAATCAGCAAATGACATAAAACAATGTACACTGCCAACATTTTTTTTTTTTTTGAGAAGGATCTAAGGAAATAATTTTAGTACTCAATCTTTTGATGGGGAAGGATTTATCAGTGAGAAAATGCAATTTTGCCCCTGTTGGGCTCCATTTTATTAAATAAATGTATTTTGGAATAGTAAAAAGTTGAAGAATGTGTGGTTGAAAAATAAGGAAATTTTTTTAATTCGCTTGTAAAATTATTTGTTCAGAGAATGTGTGGTTGAAAATGAGCGTTGAAGAAATGAATTTTGAGAATAATAGGTCTCAAACATGGGCTTTATACTAATTAAATTTAAGTTTTTCTGTTTTTAAAGGCAAATCTGACATATCTTGATTGCAGGATATTTTTCGTACAAAATGTTTCAAACAAGTGGATTTTCTACGATTTTCAATAGGTACGAAGTATATCGTACATGAAAACATTTCAAAGGGATTTTCTGCTATTACTCATTATTTAAACAATTTACCATTTTTCGCATGATATTAAACATTTTTATCAATGACTTTAACGAAATCGCATTAAATTAAAAAAAAATGAAAATGAAAATAATTGACATTTGCAATATTGTCTGGTTCGAACCTAGCTTGAATAATATTTTTAATGAGAGATTCAAATTCGTAAAAAAAAATCTAAAAAAATCTTGATTATAACAAATCGGTCTGAACTGATCAATCAATTTTAACATCGCTAAGAATATCTCTAAGAGACTTTGTAAATGCAAAATGGTTTTTATTTTAAAGTGCTGATGTTTAAAAGTAAGTTTCAAGAGAGAAAGTCATTTTTTATTTTTAATGTACAATAATTATATTTAACAAGTCACATATTTCAATATTATATTTCTTAAACTATTCTAAATACATTTAAATTGAATGGCCATTGACATTTAAAAAATTGTGTAAAAAAATAATATGAGAAGAAATTAATAAATATTTCTTGAGAAAAACAAAACAAATACCTTAAATAGAGAGCATTGTTAGTGTATAAATTTTTTGACATTCTAAATTAACAGATGAGGAAATTACATTCACACAGGGTTTTTAAATTTTCAATTCAAAAATAAGATTAAAAGAATTTTTTTTCAAAAATTAGATGATAATTATCTTTTAAATATTATTAATATTCTAAAATTATATTTATCTACACACCTACCCCATATCCACCCAACCCCTACCCGTTTATCCCATCCCCAATTTTACACTCAAACCCTAATCATTTCGCTAACCTTTCTCTTTCCATCTTCTGTCTTTATACCTCTCCCTACATATCCATTCTCTCAATTTTCGGCGTCAGTCCGCTCCTCTTATAGTGGCGCAACAAACATCAAGCGTAGCACAGCTGCAGGCAGTATCGCTGCTCCAGATCCACCACCGCTACCCTTTTACTACCTCCAACTCGTCGTCATTCACCGTCCTATACCATCCATTGTTCTCAACGACCCAATAGATCCGACATCGGTGGACGATTCAACAGATACGAAAACCAACGCCATGCGAAGTACGCGAGACAGAGGCGGTGGATTTCGTGGCGGGAGTCGTGAGGGAGTTTATGGAGGTGGAGGCGGTAATGGAGGCTGATATAGGATGACATCAGTAATTATCCGGATAGCCACAAGGTGAGGACAACTTGATATGATGGAATCAATAATTATCCATGATGGACATTGAAGTAAGGGTTACTTGATATGCACCCCCTAAAGAACCACGTCAGAGGCCGTCGACTTTAAAATGCTATCTTTAAATACTTAGATTTATGTAATTTCCTCTTGAGAATACACTTTCAAAATTATTGAATTTGTAAAAATCTTTCGAAAATCAGGTCATAAACCATATTTATACGACCTTAAAATAATGTATACTATAAATTATTATAATGGGTGAATCATTTAGGGATAATTTAAGGTATTTTCTCTCACATTATCACTCCTCAAAATAAAAGGAATGAGTTATTTTTTCAACTTCTTCTCTAACCTTCTATAATTTCAACAATCTTCATCGATACAATCTCATCTTCACCAACATTCTCTCACCAATTGATGAATCAAAATATCAAATTTCCAGAATCGAAAACTAATTTAGCCACAATTTCATGAATTTCAAATTTTAAAACTGTGAAACTTCACAGCATTCATGAAATCAAAGGTGAATATTCAATTGTTGAGTTTTTGACTTCAATCGTAATAATCACTTGATCTATACACTTTCATGTTAGCCTCCAATTTCAGTTGCGAATGCTCAAGATCATCTTTTCGAAATTATTTTCCTTGGCGGCAAGGCTGAAGAAAGAGAATGAGGATTTACTCGATGTTGAAATTTTCAGGCGAAAAATTCTAAAATTGGGGGAATTAGTACATTGCAAAGTATTTGATAAATTTGTACATATGCGTGTCAATAGAAGTTTTACAGCAATTTGAGGAAGAGATGAATGGTTAGTTTAAATTACAGTGGGCATCTTCTACATGTTTGTTGGTAGGTCTAATGAGTCCAAAATGGAATTAATACCACCCATCATCACCACCGAGCTTTCTGCACAAGATTAAATTGAAGACTTTCACTTATAAATCCTCTGTTTGAGCAACATTTACCATACATCGTTGTTTAAAATGGTGATAATTCGTAGTGTAGGTAAAAATCGAAGAGCTAAAGAGAAAGGGAAAAGGAAAAAAAAAGAAGTTTAAGAATCTTTACTCAAAAGAATGAAGAAGTCCGTGTTCGACGAAAAATCCTCAAAGAAGGCGAATCCCTAATCCGTCGTTCATATTTTTTTTGTTCAATATAGCGTATGGATATGTTGTGTATGATTTAAATTAGTAGTTTGTAACATACATATGTTCTATTTGTGACATGATTCTTGTCTATGTGTGAAAAAAAAAAAAAACCTATCGTCTAATCCCCTTAGTTAATGTTTATGGGTGTAAATGATCCGCATTGTGAAATGTAGTGTATGGGTATGTTGTACATTATGCCTATGTTTGGCATCTATTAAATTTTAATTCAATTTTTCATCTCTTCTTATCAATCACACATTCTCTCAATAAAATAATATTACTAATAAACCTAAAAATTCTTTTTACTTTTTTAATCATACATTTTTCAAAAAATACTATTCCAAAATCAATTCTTTTCAAATAATGGAACTCCAATAAGGGCTATGTAAATGGGATTTTGTGACATGATCTTGGTAATTTGTTACCTCATTTTTTTTTTTTATAAAATGCGATTTGAATTTAATATTTTGTGACCTAATATTGCTATATTGTGACATGATTTTGTGTATTATGTAAATACGGTTTTGTGATATGATTTTGTTAATCTGTGACCTCATTTTTGTTAAAAATGTAACTTGATGTTGATATTTTGTGACCCCATTTTGCTAAATGTAACTTGATTTCGATATATTATGACCTGATTTTACTAAAATAGCTAAATGCGACCTGATTTTACTATATTATGACATGAGTTTATCAAAATACAAGTGATGCATAGGTCACAGTTTGAGTTATTTTGTAGAATAGGCCACATTCACAAAAAAAGTTCACAATAATCAATTATAGGTCACAGTCTCATGCTTATGTTTGTGATTAAGGTTACATTCACATGTCTAATACTCTATTTTATGCAGAATTGAAAATATTTTATCAAGGAATGCAATTGGTTCCCTGAGAAAATTACCACAAGTTCCACAACAATCTTGCAAATATGTCCATGCATGTATTGTATATGACTAACAATGACCAAATTTGTCTTTAATGACCATCTAATTTGTACTGTATGTAACAAAATCACTAACATGTGTTATCTGTTACTAACTGTGAACAAATTTATTTTCAGAGCAACTGTTTATGATCACGTCAATCTTAACATTGACGATATGTAACCAAGTCACAACTGTTCATAATTGATACATATTTGGTCAAAATCAGTCACAATAAACACATGATTACATAAGGTCACCACAAATAAATATACGTACATCACAGACTAACACCACAATCTGCCACCAGTCACCACCACCATCACCTCTAATACATCACCACTACCATCTTCAACTCAAATTCACGAACATAAATACTGCCTTCACTGACCTGTGTTATTTGTGACTAACAGTAACTAAATTTGTCTTCATTGTGACCGTCTGTGACCTGGTCGATCTAATTTGTGTATGTAACCAAGTCACAGACAATCACACTTAACATAAATCTGGACACAAACAATCCAATGAAGATAGATTTAGTCACACCCGATTACCACCGACACCACCGTCACTCCTAACAACGTCAAGAATGAAATGGGCACTACCTCACTAGGACCACACACACCAACAACAACATAACCATCACCACCTACACCACCACCAACAGAGCCATGTATAGAATCATCCCTACAGATCAGAAAATCATTGGAATAATTCAATACACCAACGACCATTTCAAAATCTAGCTAAACAACAAATTTGATAAAAAAAAAACTACCTACCACTAAAAATTGATGAACATTAAAAAATATAAAAATCTAGATCTGCTGCTAGCACTACCGTTCGATTTGCTTCAAAACTTTTCTTTCACCAACAAAAATCAAACGTCCTAAAACTTTCCCTTCACCACACGCCTCCAGTGTTCTTCGATAATTTCAATTTTTGACTTGGCAGATGGAGATCTAAGCTGAAATGATGAGATCGCCACTAACTTTGTTGGAGATTGACGTTGGTGTCGGAGACCTGGTGGAAGCACCCTAGTATGATGGTGAAGTAGTTGCACACCGCTGCACGTGGCTGTTCTGCTTCGCCTCGCATAATAGTGAACCACTGTGTGCAGTCGTCGAAAAGATGGTACAAATGGTAGGGGTCGGGATAGGGATGGGGAAGTAGAGTGGTGAACACAGCGGTTCTGCTTTGCCTCACGCAGAGCGTACCATTGCCTACAGCTGCTTTTTTCAATAGTTCTACTTCGCCGGAGAAATGGTCCAAAGAGTGGGGGTTCGGTGGAGGGTGGGTCGATAAAGTGAGGGTAGAGAGAGAGAGAGAGAGAGAAAAGGAAGAATGGTCTTGGATTTAGAAGTTCGGGGATGTGTGGCGGTGGTGGGGTTATTACGTAGATTAAGTTTAGTTCAACTTTTATTAATTACAATTAATATTATCTAATTACCACCTGATATATGAATTTTAAACATAACTTCCTTATTTATGAAAACTAATATTTAATTGTAGGGTTCTGGGTAATTTTCTCTTCCACTTTTAAGGGAAGATTTGGACTGGGCCTAAGGTTAAAAGCTCGCTTGAAATGCAAGTATGAGCATTTAATTTTATTTTCTTAAATATTTTATTCGGCTTTCATTAAAATTTGAAGTGTCTTAAGTCCCAAAAAAAGGAGTGTTTTTAACAAAATATATAAAATACGCAATTTGATATAAACTAGAGAGAAAAAATAGGAGAAAATAGAGAGAAGTCAATATAATTGTGTGTTTTATTAAGAATCAAAATCTCATATTTATAGTGAAGGATTAGAGATATAATGGTAATAATTTTTTGGGTTGTAGAGATACAATTGTCATTCACTAATAAACTTATCATTTACAACATTCCCCCTTGAATGACACTACAAAATATCTGCATCGTTAAAACTTTGTCAAGAAAACACAATAGGACAAAACTTGAACTAAGGAAAAAGAGTACAATTGCTCTCTTGATTTCAATTCTTGTATCAATTCATTCTTATCTTATACATCAATATCTTCGATATTGCAATTTTGGTGAAGTGTGTCTCTTGCACAGTCTTCAAATATCATCGTCTTCATACGAGATATTTATCAACATTTGATGACTGTACTAACATGATTAGAAAAATAGCTTTTGTTGATCTTTTCGAGAGTATCATACATATAAGAGTATTATTTTGAGGGTAAATGTTTTGTATGTTATGAATATTTATTACTCAAAGAATATGTCTTGTTAAAATCTTATTAGAAAAAACATAGTGGAAAAAGTTCTAATGAAGGAAAATGAGTATATTTATTCTTTTGAATACGCCACAAATGTTTTCTCACTAAAAAACATTGCCAAAAAAATTCAATGGGACAAAATCTCGATCAAGAAAAAAAAGAGTACAAACGTATTTACTCCTCCTCATGATAATATCACTTGAATTATGCTTCACGTATATTAAATCCTTCAAGAATAGTATTAAATTTATATAAGATAAGTTGTCTATAATCAAATTTATTCTATGTATATCAAATTTCATGGATTATCACGCTAATAAGGTCGAAACTTACGATTACATCCACCACATGATAACTTATCTATTCATACAAGTTTTCGCGAAATTCATTATGTAAAGAGTCGTAATTTCATATTACGACTTTACTTTTTTCATTTTTATTTTATATAAGTATACACCTTTAAGCATTCAAATTGCAGATCCAGAAATTTCAGGTTTTCCTAGTAAGTTTAATTTTACTAGGATCGCATCCAGAAATTTCAAAATTTTCTAATAAATTCAATTTTAGTATGATCGCGTCATTTTATTTGATCAATTAGTATTTCGATCGATATGTTTCAATGAATTTATTTCGATTCCTCGCCATTCATAATATGAATTGGTACATTATGTATAAAAATATTGTTGATAACTTTTTATTTTCGATTCTATTTATTTTTCCGTAATGAAATAACTTATTGAGATATCTCAAGTTTTAACATATCAGGTACTTGAACTTCTTTTGGGGTCTTATAATTTGTTATGTCTAAATACTTTCCAAAAGTATATGTCTCTTAAACGGGATCATCTTTCTTACATGCTTCATTTCTCTTTTGGAGATTTTATATTAAAATCGAATATGATCATGTTTCATGCTTGTCATAAATTTATCAAATATAATATTAACGAATTGTCCTTCCAGAAGTCAATTCGAGTTGGAGTATTTAAAGTTAGTGTGTGAGATTGTTAATCTCTTTGATCAGTAAATGCATGTAAAAAATTACCTTTTGAACTTCGGGTTCGAATCATCTTTTGTGAGGATAATGATGCATTTGTACATTATTTTCAACTTTTTAATTCCTTCCCATAATGTTGAGAGAATTGTCCAATTAAATCGACATCATTTTTACCGCTTTATAAAATATCAACCATTTGGAATAAAGGGTTCAAACTACGTATTTATTCTTAGCATTATTTACTTTCCATTTCAGTTTTTACATATATTGCACTATCGAAATAATTTGATGGAAATGGGAAGTTTGCATGATGCGTAATGGCTTTCCATAAACAGAAATGGAAATTATTTTGTTCTTGATTAAATCAATTGTCGGTGTTTAACAAACAATAGTGTTAAACCATTTATCGATATCTTAACTAACATTTATTAAAAGTTGAGATTTATGATCATAAGTATTAACAAGTCACACTATCTTGATTGTATAATCTGAAAAGTATATTCATAATTTAATTTTGAGCAGCAATTTCACAAATTTCAGTTTGCGAACACTATGCAATTATCTAGTAGATGTATCAAATCTATTAGATAAAAAAATCTAGATGGTCAATGTGGAGGATGGCGACGTCCCTTTTATCACCCCAATTAATTTTTAGAAATATATGGAATTCAGTTCTTATTTTAGCTAATGCTGATCAATGAAAATTGAACAAATAATGTATAGGAATTCATTGGATTGAACGATCTTCTGGTTCTTCGTTGAATATCTATATGAATTCTCAATTTTGCATCATTATTGATTCAATGATGGTCTAACCAGTCATGTCAAAGTAATTTTTTTTTTGGGTCAATGAACTTCGGGTTCATAATGTCCATTGCAATGGGTATATTTAAAACAAAGCAAATTTTGTTTGGATTTACTGAAATAACATGTATCGTCAATATATAATTTTGCATTATTTGATAAAATAATACAAGCTTTTCCAAAACTTTCAATGATATTCGACGCACATGATATTGTATTAACATTATTTTCTGTTAATGTCAATTTCAAGAATTACCTTTTTTCCTTTTAGAAGTAATAATATAATATTCTTCGAATATTGAAACACCGACGTTTTGTTTGGTCCCCATTTTTTCAAAACTCATTTTCAACATACATTCTCCTACAAAATAATTTACATGTAAATAAAAAAAATTCTTACTTTTTAATCACACAATCTCTAATAAATCATTATTCAAAAGTACATTTTTGGCCAAAAAATAGGGCTCAAACAAGGGCTAGATGTTATGCTCTTCAGGAATGATAAATTAATATTATTTTTGAATATTAATAAAAAAATTCCTTTAAAATTTATAACCAAGTATTGAGTAATTTAATTTGTGTTTATTTAGTAACACAACGAAATATATATTCTTCCAGACGTGTGCTATTTCGAGAACACGTTATATTTTATATTCTTCTAATTAATTCACTTTCATTTTGAGAGAATCATGCTGATAACGTGTTATAAATTAGAGCGAAAAGGAAAAAAAGAAGAAGAAGAGAGAAGTCAATAGAATTGTGTATTTTGTTAATAATCAAAGCTCCATATTTATAGGAAATGATTAGAGATACAATGGTAATAAATGGCTACATGGGGTACAATTATCATTCACTAATAAACTTATCATTTACAACACAATTAACCTTTTTTTTTTTCAAAAACCTATTGTGCAAAACAAGCTGTTAATCACATATTTATAATTATTATTCACTTATTATCTATACATTTTATGAATCCATTACTCTTATTATGAGGAGGTTATCAAGAAACCCAAACACACATTTCACTACTTTGGTTTGCGCGGTATTTTTGGGCCAAATTGTTCGTGAATTGTGGTATTATTTAATAGAAAATTATCTTAAACCTTACTTTTCAAATTTCAATTTCATAAATCAGGTAATACTTTTATTTTCTCAAAAATCAAGTATACCCAACCCCACCCACCCCACCAATCTCGTAATCCATTTTTCCCAAATCATTTATGTAAAATGAATGATTATTGCCGAAGACGCACATGTAGCAGTGGTAGAGAGGTAGGTGAAGATGCTCGCTCCCTCTTTGGCCTCCGACACCATCTTCTTTTATTGTTCATCACGATCAAAGACCTATAGTGGTTGCAGCGGTGAAGAGGTAGTATAAGGCGCTCCTTCTCAACCTTCTGCATCAAATTCTTCCATTGCTCAGTTGAATTTGTAGTGTGATTCTTTATCATTTAGTAGGTTCCATGCCATGGGCCCATCTTCAATGTTATCATCAATAGACCCTATGTTGACCATGGATACTATCGATAACTGGCCACAGTCATACATGGATAGCATATGTGATTGTGACCTATTTTTAATATATAATTGTAACTTACAAATACGTGATTTGTGATTTTGACCTATAAATTGTATGGTACGTGACTGTTATCTTGAGTAATTTGTGACTTAGTATGTAACTGTCACCCATAAATTATATGGTATGTGGCTATGACTTTTTTTATTTTAATTTATATGTTACAACATTTATTAGATATCACAATTACATACCACATACAATTGGTGGTGGAGGAGGTGGTGGTATAGGCAATTGATGAGTTCACGGTGGTAAGTTTGGAGTAGCAAGACAAGGTGGCAGTGCAGGAGATGACCTTGGAGGAGGTGGTAATGTTGGTACCCTGTTATGGTAATGGTGAATTCAGAGCAAGATGGGGTGGCAATGGAGTAGGATGAGGCCTTGGGAGAAGAGGTGGTGTTGGGGGTAATAATTGTCGAGGATTTGGAGTAGTGGAAGGTGTTGATGGTGGTGTACAAGGAGGCATTTGGGGAAGGTGGGGTGTAAGAGGGGGCTTTGATGTACTAGGAGATGGTTCTAGTGATGGTAGAGGATTTGAAGCAGGAGGTGGAGGTGGTGGAAGAGGAGGTGGGGTCTTTGAAAAGATCAACCCATGGTGGTTAGTTCGATGTTGGTGGCAGAAGTGGTGGTAGTGGTGTAAGTGTTATGTTATAGGTCCAATCAACTTTGGACATAAACACTTTTAATATATATATAATCGATGAATATTTATGGTAAGATCTATTATTTAATTGAATTAATATTCTAATTAAATAATAGAATCCGAAAATTCAAGTCTTGGTAATTTGTTAATCACAATTAGTCGTGATTGTGAAATATAAATTACATATAACTGAATTTTAAATCGTCCATGGTCGTATGTAATAACGAGATACAGATATCGTTATTACGGATAGATCATCACGTATGACATTCTTACTTGTGAAGTAAGTAACTGATCTTACAAGTTAAAGTGTGGTAACACTTGAATGAACACGTGGATGTTTTGTTATTAACAAAACATTGGAAACCTGCTGAGAGATTTTACATGGATAACTATCTAAGTGTCAGTGGTTAATCTCTAACGTTAGATAGTGAAATTGGTCGTTTGACTTTAGGTTATCATAGTGCCCTTATATGAGGACGGTCATACTTTGGTGGTATTGGATGTTGCTCTGTCAAGGATCACTAAAACATCATCGTTAAAATTTTAATTCAATTAAATTAGAGTTGGACTCTAATTTAACATTTAATTGAAATTTGATTTTAATTAAATTATCTCATCCTAAAAATTTTTTTTGGAATTAGAGTTGGACTCTAATTTTTGTATTTTAATTTAATTCAACCGTCTTTAGTTTTAAAATTAGAGTTAAGATTCTAATTTGATATTAATTAAATTGTCTTGCATTAAAACATTGAAATTAGATTTGACTCTAATTTGGTATTTAATTTTAATTAAATAAATCCACCCTATAATTGTAAAATTAGAGTTGGACTCTAATTCAATATTTAATTAAAATTTGATTTTAATTAAATAAACATGCTAATTAAATTAATTGATTAATTTGATTAATTAATTATTTAATTGTTCCGATCCATTTGTCTAAATTAGTTTAGACGACTTTAATTGCTAGAAACTTGAAACATGTTTGCATATAATATTAGATATTATATAGGAAATCACTTATATGATGAATGTTTTATTAGTGGATGATTATGGACTCGACCAT